>CALNVZ010003426.1:55000-89659 GCA_940671915.1 Paracentrotus lividus | reverse complement strand
TATGACCCCGACTAAAAGTTAGGATCCTGCATCCCAGTTTTGAAACAACCAACCCAAGTTACCTCTAATCCTTATTACCATCACAGCCAGCCAGAGTAAAAACAAACAAAACCTAACAGTTAGAGATACAGAAATAGAACAATTCTCCATGGAAAGTAAGTGAAAAGCATCAGAAGCAAAGCGAGCAAATCATCCACTCTATTATTGATAATGCTTTTTGAAACAGATAAAAGCGAATTGAGATGGTCGAGTTGGTTAAAGTAGCAGCGGAACGACTGCTCATTAAAACCTTAACCACTCACAGCTCCATGATCGGAGCTAGTTCTTCCATAGCTCACCACAATGACCATTCTTTCCATACTACAATGGAATGCACAGGGCATGTCTGCGCCCACGGACATGAACTATACTATACAGTTTCTTGACCATAATAATAGAAACTAGACGGAAAAATTCACTTAATTTGTATACAAGAAACATGGTTCACCGACTCCAGAACTGTAATTATCCCAGAATATACGTGTATACCTAAAAATAGAACAAATCAATATCGAGGTGGTTGTGCTATTTACATACATGATTCAATCCAATACGACCACACAACTCAAGACGAGACAGAATTAGAATTACAATCTATAGAATTATATATCGGAGACTCAGTATATCGAGTAGTAAATTTTTATAATCCGTGTAAACAATTAAACGAAAGTATAATGGCAAGAGTTTCAAAAACGGATTGACAAATACGACAAATATATAATTATGGGAGATTTTAATTCACACAACACATTGTGGGGCAGCGAGAAAACGGACCACAATGGACATGTTATTGAAACTTTCCTAAATGAGCAAAATATGGTTATTGAATGACGGTTCAGTACAAGAATGGATCCGAGAAATGCAAAAGTATCATGCTAGACCTAACTTTCTCGTCTCCTCTATGTCTAGTAGATGTCAGTCGTACGTCATGCCAAACAGTTTTGGAAGCGACCACTATCCAATAGGTATCAATGTAACTCTAGACAAAGCACTAAGATTGGATGAAATGAAGACACTGAAGATGTCAGATGGTCTTTTAAAAACATGAACTGGCGTGTTTTTTCAGAAGAGTGTGAAAAAATGTTTCAACAGGATTTGGCTGATAAAATCCTAGAAAATTGCATACATATTTTCTAAATACAATAACTGAAGTAATTAAAAAATCAATCCAAAAAAAGGAAACACAAACGCCAACCGATACCATGGTGGAATAAAAAATGCTGTGACAAAATAAAAGAGAGAAATAGAGCAAAAACTAAACTGAATAGAATAATATCTGTTGAAAATTTGAATGATTTCTTGAAGAAGAAAGCAGGGGCGCAGAAATTTCTCCGCCAATGTGAAATGGAATATTGGCATAATTTCTGCAAAAAACTTGATCGCTTCGTTCCTGAATCTAAAATTTGAGAGTGTATTAAAGATTGAATGGGGTACAAGCAAATTGAAAAGAACTCCAGTTATAAAAGACAAAGAAAAGGTTGTACAGTGTGATCAAAAAAGGCAGAGTTATTCGGAAGTTTCTTTCATAAGGTCTTTTCAGAAGCACCCAAGCTAACTGTCCAGAAAAGAACTTCTCTGTAGATTACAAAAGGAAAACTGTCCGAATGAGGCTTTCAGATTAGAGATTTCAGTAAGCAGTTAAACACAAAAGAAATTCTGCCCTGGGAAAGACAAGCTCCCTTATGTGGTATACCAAAACTTACCCCCGACATCGAAAAAGTTTTTATCACTGCTAATGAATCGAATCTGGGAAACTCAAAAAATTCCATCCGACCTCAAACATTCCATTATGATTCCAATATTAAAACAAAACGGAATAGCTAGTGATGTCTCTTCATATCGACCTATAGCCTTATCTTCGTGCCTCATCAAAGATCATGGAAACAATGATAAAATCAAGAATCGATTGGTTCTTAGAGAAACATAGCTACTACCAACATTTATGAGTGGTTTCAGAACTGGTCGTAGTGTAACTGACAATATAGTAAATCTTGAAAATGATGTTCAGAAAAGCATAAACAATAAAGAGCACACCTTAGCAGTTTTTCTGGATATTTTGTAAAGCATATGATACAGTGTGGATAGAAGGACTTATATACAAAATAGAAAATATAGGTATACACGGAAATATGCTTAATTTTATCCGTAATTTTTGAAAGACCGTACATATCAGGTACGAGTTGGAAAGAAATTGTCAACTGAATTCAAGATGAACAGAGGCCTTCCCAGGGAAGTATATTGAGCCTACACTTTTGAACATTATGCTCAGTGATATTCCAACAGACCCCTCTGTTAAAATATCCATGTATGCAGATGATTGTGCTTTATGGGTTTCCGGTAGCAATATTCTCGAAATAACAAAAAATGCAAAATTACTATGATGTGTTGCAAAACTGGTTTACAAACTGGGGCTTTGAGCTATCACAAGAAGACGGTCTACTTTTCACCAAGAGTACCAAAACACCAGAATAAACCTAACTTTAAACAAAAAACCACTAAATGTGAAAACACACACCGCTTTTAGGCATGATTTGTGATAAAAAACTTACTTGGGCACAGCATAAGATAATATCGCCACCAGTGCAAGACCAAACTGAATTATTTGAATCGCTATCTGGTACATCATGGGCAGCTCGTCAAATCACTTTTGATGGTTTACAGAGCGTATATCCGATCTCTTCTAGACTATGAGTGTGAAGCCTATGACAGCGCTTCCGAAAATGTAAAAAGTGCTTAATTCTATTCAATACCAATCATTGAGGATTTGTGCTGGTGCACTCCCTCTCACTTCATTATGTCTTTACAAGTTGAAATGGGAGAAATTCCCTTGGACCTTAGAAGACAGCAGTTCGCCGTGAAATACAAACACAGTATAGAACTGCAGCCCAAGCATCCTCTTTTCACAAGCCTAAAACCTTGTGAACAATATCATCAATTACAAAGTAAAAGATGTAATAAACCCCTCGGTTATCGAACACAAGACTCTAACCATCTCTTGGGTGTAGAAAAATATAAACCACCCAATTTCCCTCCGTGGTTGTTAACGGAGCCGGATGTATCTATTGACTTGGCTAGTCAGGTTCATAAAACAGATAACCCAATATTTCTACAACAAAAAAGTTTGGAGATGATAAACACTAAATGAATAATCAACTCCACATTTTCACTGACGGCTCCAAAGGCCTTTACAAGGACTTTGCTCACTGCCTTTAGGTACCTTCATTTTCGTACCAACAATCAAAGAGATTGTCAGATGGCACATCATCTTATAGAGCTGAACTAGCAGCTATAATGTTAGCCCTCGATTGGCTGCAACAGTTAGACCTATATGTTGGAGCAGTCATTTTCTGCGACTCACTAAGTGCCTTATTAGCTAATAGAACAAAAAAGAAGAAAACTTTGTTTCAGATATAGGGGAGAGCGGGGTTATATGGAACATTTTTCACAAAAATGGCCGTAAAACAAAAGCGGATTTATTTCAAGAAACAATAAATGATCAGCTTGAGTGTATATCTGTATGCTACAAATGTACCCCATAAAATCTTAAACTTAGTGATGGTTCCGGAAAAAATCCATCTTTAACAAGACCATGTCAAGTGTTCCAACTAACCCCATACACGGGGTTAGTTGGAACATGGCATGGGGTAAGTTGAAACATTGTGCATGGTATCTTAAAAATCATATTTAAACTATCTACAACATTATTGCATGGGTTCAGCTAACTTGCTTTATTGATTCCAATTAAAATATTAAAGATTGGTGTTCAATTTTTTTTCTTACTTCATGTTTTATTGCACTTGATAGCATCCACTCACATACAGATATTCTTAAGTCCTGTGAAGTAGCATTCTGCATAAAAATTGTTCAATTTGCACTTATATACATGTATAACAATATTTCGGAACACTTCACTGAATTATATGATTTTATTTTTTGTTCAGCAGAAACCTATTTACTTAGTACATGTTTCAACTAACCCCGTTCAAAATGTTCCAACTAAACCCCAGAGGCCCTTTTGACATTTGTAAGCTTACAGCACAAAATAGGACAAACAACATGCCATATATTTAACCTTGTTTTGTAGCTTGGTATAACTGTTTGTTATACTGGAAAAACAGGCCGACTTACTTTTGATCTTCTTTGAGATAATAAAACATTTGTTAAAGTGACAAAATTTACTCGGAAGGTGAAAAAACAAACATTTCTTTCTAACTTCACAAGGCTTGCAGTACTGTGTGCTGTCTAAAATGTGGTGGATGGCAGTTGCTAAAACAACAACCTGAGGGTAGATTGCAAATATATTTATAGCGTTAAGAAAATTACAATGTTTCAACTAACCCCGTGTTCCAACTAACCCCACTCTCCCCTACTCATTAATTTAAACCACTTGCAATACAAAAACATTGCTGTGAGTTTCGAATGGATTCCATCCCATTGTGGTATAGCAGGAAACGAGCATGTAGATCAACTAGCCAAGGCAGCTTTAAGCAAACCAACTGAAATAACTATCCCTCACAGTCTCTGAAATTAGTGGTATATTAGACCTAAAATCCATAGAGCAATGGAAAAATAGGTGGCGAAGTTACGCCAATGAACACTATAAAAAGATACAAACTTCAATTGCATCAAACTTTAGCTGCAATTTAGATCGAGCAAAAGAAAAAACAATACGCCGCTTACGACTTGGATGTATAGGTCTCAATTCAGACTTGGCCAAATGAGAATTCATCCAACAGGATACTGTAACTCATGCAATGAAATAGAAAACGTAGAACATTATATGGCAAAATGCCAAATTTCATTATTGAAAGAGCCATGCTATTATCTGAAACAGATTGTGACAATCCAATGAAATAATGCACTATTGAAATCCTCGAGTTCTACTATCCATAATGCTATATATCGTTTCGTTCAGAGAACGAAACGTTTTCAATCAAGTGACAGGTAGGCCTTACTAACTAGTAGGCCTTTCCTTTTCTTTTTTTTTTTTTTTTTTTCTTTGCACTTACTAAATCAGCACAAAAAGCTCAGTTCTTGTATTGCCTCATTTATTATTTCTCACAAAATTGTACTAGAGAAATGCAAATCACATAATGGTGAATTATCGCAGTCGTGCAAAACCAATTTCTTCGGAAAGTATATCTTGATTTGAAACCATTAAAATAAACAAATTTCTTCCTTTTTTCGATTTTCAAAATAAATTATTAGGTATCCCAAAGGACAGCTCTCCAGTTCGCACCCAGAGACATAGGATTTTTCCGAGAAGCCTTCGTACTTTCACGAGCAGGTTTGTCAGGACGGTGCCGTTTTAGAAAGGACTGGACTCGGTGATCTGGCAAAATACCATAATTATTCAATTTTAGGACTATTTCGAATAGAAAAATAAAGAAATAAAATGGGATGAATAAAAAGAGGGAAACAAAAAAGAGAGACGGCCTTTTTTTAACGAAATAAAGAAGAAAACTATTAAACGTCTTGGTGATAATAGTCAATATTGACTGATCGCCATTATAACTTCAAACCCCCCCCCCCCAGTGTGCACACACTCCACATGTTTCACGCTGCAATAAATACGCAAAATGCAAATAGCGCCCTCTAAAGTTTCAAAATTTTGCTAAAATCCTAGAGGCTACATCTGCGTTGTGCCTTTTTAAAACCATACCTTTTTTGGATTTAGGTACTTCAGACTATGTCCTTTCCAGCAATGTAAAGAAAAATATATCGATTCATTGACCAAATTGCTAAAAAATGTTGTAGAATTTAAAAAAATTACGATACCAGGAAATCAAGTTTAACCTCCCCTAAAATTGCGAATATTCAATTTAGGGGCTTCAAACTTAGCAGGCTTATGTATCAATACATCTCACAACTATCTGACAATTTTTGTAAAATTTGATGACGTCATCAAAAAGTTATGAACAAAAATAGCGAATTTACAATGCAATACGTTACAAGGCATTACGTCATTGTCGTTCAATATCTGTTTCTGAAATTGACTTCACAATGACTGCAACGAAATTGCCTTTCCATTGATACCAAATATAATATAGGTTGTCACAGAAAACTTTGAGTAAATCACATTTTGGTAGGAGCCATTATACCCGCTTGCCTAATAATTGCAAATTTGACACAGCCATGTGCACGCCGGATAATATGGAAAGCGAAGTTTTCAAAATGGCACTGTAGTACACAAAGCGTATTCGTTTAACACACAGATCTTGTATATGTAAAGCCTACTTACGTTTCCCAATATATTTCACAATATACGTTTAGGTCTACATTCTAATAATCATTGAAATCTTTTAGTCGAAGCATCAATGCACGCACATCGTTCATGTCAACGATTGCAGTTCTAGTTTGCCAATGTAATCCCATTCATACTTAAGTCTCTTGCATCTCTCCTTCGTTGTAGATATAACACAATCGAACCAAGGAAATTCGTTACGGTCCTTGACGTAGATAGTGAATCTGCAAAGTACTATCAACACAATCTGTATCAGAAACCTTAAAGGTGAGATTTGCAACATCGTCGGCTAACGATGCTGTTACGTTTGACCTGGTATTACGGCAGGTGAATGTGAAGTCATTCCGAACGGTCTTTTCATGTTATAGCAGGCAGGTTTTGATGGAGTGTTCTAAGATAGAAGGTATAACTTCAAGATCAGAGTTTCACACATGATACTATTGAGAGTGTGACCTCATTCATAGGTAACAGATGTGGCAATTTAGGAGATGTCATGTCAACAACAGCATTCTGGGACTTCTATGCATTCGGTGATGATATATTGTCGATATTGAATTTCAAATCACTCGTTTTCACAATCGGAGGTTGGTACATAGTCTTGTCAAGAAACTCTGCAAGTTCAATGAAGCATTACAATTCAAACTGAAATTCGATGCCGCTACCATCCATCTCCTGCTTGTAAATTTTGTCAAAATATTCATTTTGAGCCACGGTGAACTCGTCTTTCCAGCCACCAACTTTACCTGTCAATTAAATAAGATATTGGATTTGTGTTCAACAGGTTTCCTATTTAACTTACTCAGGTAAGTGGAATCCCCCCCCCCCCCCCCCCACATTACAGGTTTCTGAAGGGGGAGTCAGCAAAATTACCCCCATTTCATGGGCTTTTGGACCACATTCGCGATCCTATTTCACGATTTGTCCTAAACAAAAATTAAAACTACCCCCTGATTTAAAAAAAGGTCAGGGGAAAAGTGCTAAAAGACCCTTATTTCAATAATTTCTCGTGAAGTTTCCCCCTATTGAGGTGGGGTCTGGAATGTGAATATGAGAGAGGCAATACACCAATATATTGTATTCAATGTGTCATTCTACAAAAAGAGCCCCTCTTGTAGTTTATAATGTCTAACATGGCACAAATCGAAGCTAAAAGTAAGCATTCGTGTTTTTTAGCAATACGCCTGTATATATTCATACCCTTTGATAAAAATTATATGTGTTTAACAATTAAGAAAATAACAATAAATAAAAAAATATAAAAAATCATTCTAACTTCTGGATAAATCTTCAAGAGGCCGGTTAGTAGAGACAAATGAAACTCTTAATACTATTTACCTTTCCTGAGGAAGGGCTGTTCTGCAAACAGTCTGGTGAATCGTTTTCCCTCATCACCTTTCTTATCTTCGATGTCTTGATAAGTCTTCTTCATACCTTTCAGCTTAGTCAACTCAACCAACTTGTCCAGCTTTTCGTCCGAGAGAGGGCGCTCCAAGAAATCAGCAACTCTTTTGACGTTTGACCTCAAATCCTGTTTGAATGATTATATTCAGCTTTTATTGTCAAACAACAATGGTAGTTCATAACAAATACCAATATGTGTCAAACCCTAATTGAGTCAGGTTTAATGAAACGGAGGTTAACACATTAAATGATAAGAAACCAAACTTTACAAAGCTCCGATCTGAATTGATGACGACTAGTTGATATGCAGGCCCTCATCTTCCCTCAATTAATAAATAGTAAATAATTAGTAAATATCGAAGTAGTTTATCCAACATTTCTCTATTATTAGGTCTTGAAGTGACATTCCTTATTGTATGACCTCAACAAAATTTCATGATATTTTGTTTCACGACCTATACATACCTTATGGAAATCTTCGTATTTACAAAAAAAGAATATTTGGTCGATCCTTGTGTGAAAACCATCCTTTAACGTGACGGAACCAACTTCCATGAAACACTGTCGATATAACAAGAAAGTATATACAAATTTAATAAGACATGTAGAATTGAAATAAGTATGATGAAAATGACGAGAGAAATTTTCAATTCAGGGGGCTGTTAATGACAGCCCCTGCTCAATTATAGCATTTAAATTTCACATGACACGTTTCATAAGAAAACTTTCCTCCACGTTGAAGTATTAAATCCATTTAAATTATGATTCTTTTTTAATGCAGGTTTCAACGTTAAAAAGAATGACATTGGGGCATATTCATGTTAGATAATAATTAATTAGATTCTATGAAATTCAATTTTAGTCACATTTATTTCATTATGTATCTTTTTTAAATCAAACAGAAAGAGCAAAAATCAGATTACCTACTTTTGTCTGAAAGAAAAAAAGGGACAAATGCTTCCCACCCTTCGATCCAGTCCGGAAGAGATGGACCCAGGAACTTGAAATATGAGACTAGAACGTCTTTAGGGTTCCGAGAGAAATAGATGACCTGGACGGGTCAGACATTTTGACATAATGCGGAGTTTTAGAAATGTGTCGACGTGAACATAAACGAGGATCTAGATTTAAAGAATGTAACAATTACATAATCATGTTAATAATGCTGGCTTCTTCAGGGGCGACGCTAATAGCTCTGGGACAAGTTGACAGGCTGAATTGAGAACGTTGAAACTTTCAGTTAGCATATATAATAGTCAATAGGCAAAATATCAATTTCAGATTTTCGAACATCATACCTGTCAACGGGCATGCAACATGGTGCCCTAACATCATGAACATACACTATAAGTTCAGGGTCAAATGTCACGGTTGAGGGAGCCTTGGGTGGAAATTCCCCCCCCCCCCAAAAAAAAAAAAAAAAAAAAAAAAAAAAAAAAAAAAAAAAGAATGAGTAGGGCCTACTACTACAACTACTTCTCCTACTACTACTACTACTACTACTACTACTACTACTACTACTACTACTACTACTACTACTACTACTACTACTACTACTACTACTACTACTACTATATATTACTAAAGCATCGATGTACGATGTATGACTATGGTGATTTAAGATGTATGTATATAACCTATTGGTATGCTAAGCCAGCTTCTAATGTGTTCTCGGAAATGTAATCCAATGTACCCTAAATCAGGGGAAGATCTAAGAAAATTGTCTGGTTTGTGATTATAAAATACCGTACAACAATATGATATAAAATACAATGTACTGTAGTTGCTGATAATAATCCAATTCAATTCAAATCAAATTCAATTCATCTTTATTATTCCACAAATGTTTCTGAAAGTATTATTGCATAACAAAAATATAAGATATAAGTCTAAATTGGTATCTGAAGAAAATTTTTTAAAAAAATAACAAACAACATAGTAAACTACTAATATAAATTGTAAAGGAAATGTTTTTAAATAATTATGATCGAGTCTATTAAAGAGCTTTATTTTTAATATATGTTACCCGGAGATCTGTATTAATGTATCCATCAATGTATATATGACAGCATTATACTTTTGTTTATCTATTCTTATTCCATAACCATGAAAACCTGCCAATTGGCTATATAGCAAATGGACCTGGGGAGCATTTCATCAAAGGACTTGTCGGACATTTTATCCGACAAATTTGCTCTCAGCCAATCAGATGCAAGCATTTCAGTAGCTTATAACAGTTTGTCGGATAAAACATCCGACAAGTCCTTTCATGAAATGCCCCCCTGGTATATCTTGCAATCAGTATTCTTTGTATAACACACATCTATCTCTTTGTATTATGTATATTATTTGTTGTATATGTATCATCATAAATTTTATCTACTTTTCTTGAATAAAGGAATGATTTCAACAACAACACAACTGTGGTTATTCTTGCGCTTTTGTAAAAAAAAAAGGGGGGGGGCTGAAGCCCGACCCCCAGCCCAACCGCCGGTTCCATGGTCCCTCTATTGCTATATACACAATCCGAGAAAGATTGCATGATTGCATGTATGAACAACTTCCCACAATACTTTTGCACGTATGCACTTCACTATGAATCATGCATGAATACCCAAATGTGTCGCATTTGTTCTGTGTTACAAATTGGCAAGGACACGTATAACTGACATGTAGACCTACTAATAACTGCCATGGACATGTACAACATACAACTTCAAATGTATTATATCAAAAAGGAAAGGGTGTGGGCCCCCTACCCCACCCTCTGCCTTAAAAGGAAAATAAATGAATCAAATTGACCGGGTAACCATATAATATCCAGTGGCGGAAACAGGATTTCAGGATAGGGAGGGCGCCCGGCCCGATAGGGGGGGGGGGGGGGGGGCGTCGCCGAATTTTTTTTTTTATTTTAGCATGTATGGTCAATGAGTGGTTTTCAAATTATTAGGGGGTGCGCGTCCCCTGCGCCCCCGCTTGGTCCGCCACTGATATCGGTTTCTTATAAATCACACTACGTTTTATGACGAAAGTGCTTACGATATATTATTACCCTGTCGTTAATTTACAATCCAGCACTCAGAGTGCACATTATTCACTCCCTGAGGAGCAAAAACATTCTCACCTTGGATTCCTTTATCTGCTCTGGAGTAAACTCTTCTAAGATGTGAGCAACCATAATTCGCGGTGATGACCACTCTGCCATTATCTCATGATAAGGTTTGCCCCAGCCAGGTAATGCTAGGTCGAAACCACCGACCATATGGGAACGATCGACTTTCTCCAGATCGACGTCGTTCGTGATAAGGAAGACAATCTCACCAATCCAGTGCGTCCCTGTACCAAGATCCCGCACAAAATACAAAATACATTACCAAAGAGTTTCGAGTTAATCTGTCAAGAAATGTATATCCTGACAATGAGCAGAGAACTGGGATCATGATATCAGCGGTAATTGAATCCGAGACCTCTGGATTCCTACATCGGCTCTGACCGAATAAGCTATGAATATCCTTATATTGGTGGTGGTGGTGGTGTTGGTTGTGGTCCTAGAGACGTTTTAACTTTCAGTGCTCATTTGGTTACAATCTATTATATATAACCCCAAAACAAACCCTACGGACACAAACCTACTCAAGACTCGTCTGGTAAATGTTTCCCAACATATCGAAGATCGTTGAACTTTCCCTTCAGCCCTTAGAGACATGTCCGATACTCGATAAGTTAGTCCTGGACCATGTGGACTATACAACCCTGTTTGTTAGTAATAAAGAGCACTTTATAATAAGCGTAGTTTCAAAAGTTGGGGGACGTAATTTATGTTCAATATACTTCAAAGCATGAAGGTAAGCATATTAATTTCAATCCTGCTTGCGTAACGGATATCTATTAGAGGTTGTTAAACACAATTTTATCGGATTGAATAGGGTGTAAATATTCTTAAGGACGCTTCCTTGGACTGGTTTCTCTGGACTAACCAAAACCCTATCATATACAGTCTGTGTCAAATAATATGCTACAAGTGGAAAGGCATTTGTTTTATAGTATAAAGATTGATCAAAGATTTATCACAACCTGGTATAGTTTGGCATTTTCATCAGGCAGGATAATGAGACTTTCTTCTGCAGTTTTGTTCATCACATTTGGTGCTGTATAATTTTTAAGATATGACTAGTTTTCTAAAATGAAGGAAAATCCATTTTTCGCACGCCGTCCCATGCCTTTGAGTAGGTTTCGCATAATGGCCATGAATTCGGGTCCCCATGAATTCATCACTCCAGATCAATAGAAAGGCGCTATTTCGATTTGTTCCTCGTCGCACAAAATATAGCATAACTTTTATTTTACGAAAGCAAATTATACAGAACAAAGCGCATCAGCAAGGATTTTTTTTGCTTTTATTTGGTACCACATAAACACATTATTTGAAAATATTTCCCACCTAAATTATTTTCCCCGACTATACCATTTTCGTTTAACATAGACTGTATACTGTCTGATATATATAACATACTTCTTAGCAAATTACAAGTTTTGATTTTTATGTAACATTTTTTAGATCATGTTTAATCAATTGTCATTAAGGTTATATCTGCCAGCCCTGTTAAGTGGAAATTTCTCAAGGGAACATTATAGGCCCTATTCTCTTTTAGTGTCACGTAGATGACATGCGTACTTGTATTCTATCGATGCGAAATTATATTAGAGTGTATTAACACAGTGCCTAAAACACGAACCTATTCAAGAACAAAATTATCAGAAAGAAATTAATTAATTAAATTAAAGTTCAATAAATGAAGTTAATTGTGTTTGCCGCGTCAGTTATCTTTCGTTCTAATTTAGCGTAATATAACCTAAATAATACATAATTAATGTTTGCTAGAAGTTCGAGCAAGATTATTGTCTGTTGATTATTTATCTATTAATAATTAATATACCCTTTATCGTTGTTATCATGTAGTTGTTACGTTTCTCATTTGATATTAGGACCCCAACAAACAAAAAAGGCCGAGCTGATATTTTGAGAATTATATTCCTGATGATAAGTCAAGATATATAATTGAGAATTTGATTTCCGTCCCCCTTCCAACCCCTAGACGTGCCATTTCTGATAAGACCAAGATTACCTGACTTTGGGTAGGTGACAAGATAAACATCATCAGGCCTCGTTTTCCATTTCTTCAAAGCTTCCAGAACCTCCAGTGGTTGGGTTCGAGGTAGCGTAACTCCTTTACACTCGTGGGTCGGGCTAAATATATCAATGGGTGACCGCTTTGGTGTTGCTGACGAAAGTACATCTCCCACGACCATGGAAGCCATTTTTGCTTCTTCTTTTTTCTTTTTTCTTTTTTTTTACCACGGAACGAACACCTTTCTTTAAGCAACAAATATCTTGCAGGATAAACGACAGGCCTACTTGTAAATAATTGTAAAAGCTATGCAGTGATTATTAAAATGAGTGCCTATGGTATGGACATTCCAACAAATAACTGTAACACGTACGGCGCTTTTAGCTTGACGGCTTTGCATGACATGTCCGGTAAAACTCTGTTAACAGCCATAATAAATAATTTTGTATAATATGCATGGATAAAACATGTACAGAACCCGATTCCACGACCCGAAAGGCCATAACTGTATGTTTGTATTTGCAGCTTATACGAAGTAACATCGACCTTTGTCATTTCGTGGGCACGGCAATATCATAAGTATTTTGTCACTGTGTTGAACTTCAACCCCGCATTATCTCTGAATGGCCTCACGCAGAATAGGTTCCATGCCCCTCTATTTTCTTGAGAAATCACATACATGTACTTAGCATAGATCGATGTAAAAAAAGATTATTACTCTGAAAATTGCTTTTTGAGGCTCCCTGTATTTTAATTTTAATTTTAACTTCTTCTATATTTCTTTTATTTGAATTGTTTATTTATTTATCTTTTTTTTTTGCTTTTTTTTTTTTGTCTATTTGGTTTTGTTCGTTTTTTTAATATTATTTTCTTGTGTTTGTTTTTGTTTTGTTTTTGCTTTGTTCTTTTTTTACTTGTTTTCGTTTTTGTTTTTTTTTCACTTTTTTTTTTAATCTGTTTTGTTTTGCTTGTTTTCGTTTCGTTTTATTTGTTTGTTTTTGTGATTTTGTTTGTTTGTGGTTGTTTGTTGTGTTTGTTTGATGCTGTTTTTTTATTTTTTTTTATTTTTTTTTTTTTTTTTGGGCGGGGTAAACCAGTAATTGCTTATTTATTATAAATAAGTTAATTTCTAAAATCCTTGAATAGAATGATAATAACAGTTTTATGAAGCTTTTTTGAAAAAGTGTACTTTTTCGGGTACAACCTGTAGTTGAAGACTGAACATTTATTTCAAAACTGTACGATAGAAAATTTGGAAAAGAGCCAAATGAAGGCCATTCATCAATAAAGACGCACACAACACAATATAGAAAACCAGAAAATTTATTGTTTTGAGAACCCATTTCGATAACAAATATGAAAATACCATTCAGTTTACTCAGAGTGATGATACATGATGAATTTAATACAATAATGTTCATTAATCTTACCATAACATTATGATTTATAAGTTTGAAGATAGAGCCATATTCATTTCAAATAACTATAAGGGGATTTGTTGGGAGCATGACAGTATGGGGGCAATGTAATATAAATGCCCCATGACACCCTCTTCCTTCAAGATTTTTTGCCTTTGTTTGTTGGCTCGCGAGAAAGTGAATTTGTAAAGTGTAAGTCATGCTAGTTATTTACATTTAATAACGTCTGACGCACTTGGGCGTGGATTAGTTTTAGGAATAGGCCTACAGGTTCAGGCTTCGGGTAATCGAAAGCCAACAAAAAGATTATTACCTGTCATTTAGTTCTTTTAACAGGGAAATAGACAAATTAATACAACACTGTATTTATTTAGAGGATAACGTCATTTTAAAACCAAAAACTACCGAAGTCGCGCTTTCTTGTAGGGTGACCACCGTTTAATTTTCCGTGTTTTATTTAGGACAGATCTTTGTCTCAGCGATTGTTGTCTGTTTATTATTAAGGGATGTAACTTTATATATACATGTATGCGTAAATGATATTAGTTTAATTATACAATAACTATCGTGTTAGGAATTATTACAATTTACAATTGTTCAAAAAAAATGTATATAACTGCCTACAACAATACAACAAATACTTGTTTTACAATTCAAATTCAAATTCGATACCACTGCCTTCCATGTTCGCATTGTAAACTTTATCGAAATACTCGTTTTCAGCCACAGTGAAATTGTCCTTCCAGCTACCAACTTTTCCTGCAGAAAGATAGACAAAATATAATTGTGTTTAATATTAACAGATAATTAATGAATATTATAATACAGCACATGTCACAATGTTCGGAAAATCGTGATTAAGGGATGTATTGTAGATCAAGTGTTGGACAATTTAATCGGAGACCTTTTTTTTAATCCTGTATCCGCCAGTAATATCTCAAGTGAGTGAGTCGGACATGATATATGGAAAACATACGATTCTCCGTCATTTGATAATTCTTGGATCATCAGCAATCACAATATTAAGTTTTTCCACCTCTGAGTCAGAAAAATCCGATATGATCAAGGATATTATACTAAATGTGATCAATCTGTTTTTATTTGCATCGTTTGTATGCAATTTAAGCCTAAAAGGAATAAAACTATAATTATGCCTATTTCATACAATCACTTTTTGCTTCTGTTATTGGACTTACAGACGAGCACGGCATGCTTATCGTGCATATATCACAATTCAAGTTAGTCGAGCCACGAGCCATTTGATTACTACAGACTGTCCATGAGCCTACTAGACAATGATCATATTATTCGAGTACAAATTATTGGTTGTACCTTTCCTGAGGTAGGGCAGTTGTCCGAAGAGCCTTGTGATTGACTTGCCCGTGTCACCCATCTTGTCTTCGATTTGTTGGTAGGTTTTCTGCATGCCTTTCATCTCTGTCAGCTCAACCATCTTGTCCAGCTGTTCTTCTGATAGAGGGCGCTCCAGAAAATCGGCCACACGTTTGATGTTGCCTCTCAAATCCTAAACATTTAATAACATAATAATTATGTGATGTTAATTTTTATCAGAGCATCATTTTAATAACATGGGATTGTTTAGTTATTATCAAATTCGCGATTGTTGATATTCAAAATGAAATGTATCAGGAATCATGACACAATCGCGCACTGCTATTACCATGATTAAAAAACAAACAAACATAAACATCCTCGAGCCTTCCTATTTGTTGAAAGAGTTTAAACAAGGAAGTAACAATGATTTTGTGTGGTATATCTGTGAAGAATGAGCGTGTACCATCAGAATTAAGACAGAGAAAAGATAATCTATTTTTTTTTTGTATAATCACAATAATCACACGGTAAGCCAATTTATTGTGTTATGTAATTGATGTTTCTTGTTTATATCTTATGTTCATTATGTAATATTTCTATATGTACTTTGTAATAGCGCTTTGAAACAATATGTATAAAGCGCTATATAAGTGTTAATTATTATTATTATTATTAAATACCGACTTATGACAATTATATAGCATTGTCTTATCTCACAGACATACATCATAACAACAGTTATGACAATAGTTGTGGCAGTTAGTCAGAGTGGAGTGCCTCGATTCCCATCTCTACTCCATGTGTATTATTAACATATATATGCCCCTATAAAGTATAAAGAATCAAATATCACATTACTTACCTTATGGAAGTCTTCGTATTTACAGAGGAGGAGATTTGGTTCGTCTTTGCGAGCAAACCATCCCTTGACATGACGAAACCAATTTCCACCAAACACTAGAAAAAGAAGTAAAAATTAAAAAAATATATGTATATTGTAAAGCTGTGGATCACTATTTTCCAGCAATTTTTTCCGTTTATTTATTTACTTATCTTTTTTAATTTATTTATTATTATTATTTTTTTGTGTGTGTGTGGCTCTCCTTACAAAATCATTTAATAAGGGGTCTAAATGTTACACCATTCATATCCCTAAATGGGGTTATCTCTAGAGAGGAAACGGACGTGTATGATTGACTACCTGAGTGGAGGGGGCATTCTAAACGCAGCGGATCTGGCGTGTGCCCATAATTATGTGTTTTTTCATTTGAGGGGGGGGGGATGGACCACATATTAAATGTACTTTTAAATCAAGAATATTTGGGCCTGGGCCCGTATATATATGATTCATGGATCTACGGCTCTAATCGTGCTACTAGTAAAGCAATCATTATCGCCATATGGGCTATCAATGAGGTGACAGTTCGGCTTTATTCATTGTTTTTTCCTTCCATTTGGGGGGGGGGGGGCGGGCTATTTTCAGCTTTTTAAAATTTATCTTTAGTTTCCTCTGGACAAAAGTAAAATATGGCTGTTCCGAGCTGTTTTCAGCTTTATTTGTGGTCACTCACATCCCTGGTTGAGGAATAGTACATCATCCACAAAATCTGTAGCATTTATGCGCGAGTAACTTACTTTGCTCGGAGAGAAAGAAGGGCAAAAATCCTTTCCATCCTTCCATCTCTGCAGGGAGAGCTGGACCGACAAACTTGAAATATGAGACTGAAACATCCTTCGGGTTCCGAGCGAAATAGATAACCTGACATGAGGGGGAAATAAATATTGGTAAAGCTACATATAATAATAACAAAGATTTAGTTTGACTTGAATTCGCATTCTGTAGGAGCTATCTATTTATTTCTGGGTAGGGAGTACAACGTAGATAAAATGCGTTGACCAGTGACAAACTTGCCATTCTTGGGATCAAAACCATGACCTTTGCATTCATTAAATGCAATGGTAAATATATAACTCTATCAAGACAAACATGGAAAGAGAAGAAATGTGCAATAGTGGCGAGTGGAAATTTGGCTGGAACTCGCGTCGTCACGTTTTAATTTTAATTATTGAATGCAACCAAAACTCAATGGCGTCGGAAATTTTTGAGGAACAAAAGATTGGAGGGGAAAACGATTGTGTGTTAACAATGGCTTGCACCTTCAATATTTTGTTCTCTCCTCAGAGCTTTCTGACGCCACTGATAAAACTATATCCAAAGATATCTAACTTGTTATTTGACAGGAACGTGTGTAGGGGATATTTCATTCGATTTCATGCCGTTTGCTCCGGCGACATTAAAATTTTGCTCTGCTGTAAATCGCATGATTGTGTTTTATGACTAACCCTGGAGTTAAGTGTATAGTAACCATTTCATTATTACTCGAATCCCAAAGTAATTGATCTACTCCAATTCGGAAACCTACTTGCCTGATAAAGGAATAACCTCACCAAAGTGGAAGAGGTTTATCAATTTAGGAAAAGATCAGATTTCCTGTCGAATATTGTGATTCTTGGCCTGCATGTATTAAAAAATGCTCTATTTGAAGCTAATATTAACTATGATATATTACGCCGTTTTGCACGGTCTAATTCAAGAACTGCTTTTAACAGTTCGTGCCCTCTGAGTAATCATCATAAATAATGATAATTATATTGCATGGCTTTTTTTTTCATGTGATACCAGGATATTCCACTCGTTAAGGCCAATATTGCGATAATCTTCGATCCGTGTAATATTACTCTAATTCCTGGAATATTTCTGGTATCCTTTTCTGAGCTATCAAATTATCATGTAAATATTCTACGTTAATATTATGTTTCTGGTGCATAACACGGCACTCCATTTCCCCAAATAAGTAATGCTTCGTGGGATTTTCGAAACATTTTCTGTCTGGTCAAGGTTTAATTAGGCTACCGTCCATCCAAAGCATATCGTTCCCATGTTTACACCTGTTTACACTTGTCAGAGGTTTGCCTCACCTATCAAAGAAGGCCTACCTTTGATTTGTTCTTGATCTGGTCTGGGGTAAACTCTTCCAGGATATGAGAGGACATCACGCGGGGAGATTCCCATGTCTTCATCGCTTCAAATCCCGGTGTGACGGTTGCAAGTCCATCGACATTGTGGGATAGGGCGAGATCGAGGGCGAACACCATGTGACTTCGGTCAATCTTCTCCACCTGCACATCGTTCATGATCAGGGAAACGATCTCGAAAATCCAATGCGTCCCTGATATTTGAAATACAATTCAAAAGTGATACGTACACGTATTTATTTTTCTTGAAAAGAGACATACTAAATGCTTCCTTTTTGCACTAACAGCTAGGGATAAATTCAAACAATGCGAATGTATATCCAATCGTAATACTGAAGTCACACAGACACTTACGTTTTTATTGTTTTATGCTTATTTTATATTCTATTCTATCATTTCTTACGTATTTCTTCGTTTTATTGGATGAACAAAATTATAATCACTATTTCCACTGCTGACTATGACGGGAAGGCATTCGTGGGGATCCCAAGATTTTTTTTTTTTTTTTTTTTTTTTTTTTTTTTTTTTTTTTTGTGGGGGGGGGGCATGTGCGTGTTGAGCTTGCGTAGCCCTTTATAGACCAATGTCTGTGATTCCTGTCTATAATCTGGCTTTGATATTGGGAAAGTGTTGAAAAAAATTTCGGCCTTCGGCCAACCATAAGGTTATATTTGAGCTATAAGCAATGATAGGGGTACGTTTCAGATGTCGATCGTCTCAACTGATGTATATTTTCTGTGTTTTTTTTTTTTTTTTTTTTTTTTTTACATTTTGCTAATTTAGCGCCCTCTAAGGTCAATTTGGCGTCATTTTGACGCACTTTTGGGCGCCTATCCGCGGGGCCCGGGCCCCCCCCCCCCCCCAAGAATACGCGCATGATAATCACAAAATATACTTTCAACTACAACATTTCCAAAGACGTCTGTATGTTTTCGTGAACAATCGCTTATTTCTCAAAATGTGCAAAAGTGGCCCTTCGTTGCAATCGCCTCATATAATGGTGAATGGTAATTTACCTGACTTTGGATATGTCACAAGATAAACATCATCAGGTCTTGTTTCCCAGGTCTGCAACGATTCCATGATCTCTGGTCGCTGCATGGAATGTAGCTGAACTCCTTTGTACTCATTTGTCTGATTGAAAACATCAATCGCAGATATGTCTGCAGAAGCACCTGACGAAGACATGATTCCTTCTCAAAGATTCTCCTTAACTCGTCTTCCAATTCAAAAATATTTCAAAACACCTCCTGGGCGGGATGCAGCTGAGAACCCCTTGACAAAAATTGCGTCTTTTGGCAGTGATGAGCGATTAACTCCTCGTTGTTGAATTGCCTTTTTGTGTACTGGTGAAGCTTGATAGAATGCATCAGCGCTTTGCAGATTATTCGTAGATATGTAAACTAAATCGTTTATGGCACAATGCTGTGAAGTTATAAAGTAACTTATAAGTAAGCAACGTTATCGTTTGCGGTACTGACCTGCTTATCTTTCTGCCAAATTATCCTCCGTAGTTCATTATGAGCCATAAACGATCAGAAAGATAACATGACTAACAAACAATCTAAACAAAAACTGTAGCAAGAATGGACACAATGCTCCATGAAAGGGGTTTCGACGAATTGAAAAGGTCCCATTTGAAATGGAAACATAATAGCGGGCCAAATTTAAGCAAAAACCCTTTTTCTGTTTTTTGTGAATTTATGTGGGAGGTAGAGCAACAACAATAACAATCGACTGGGCTAGTCTCTACCTCAGCAGAAAGAATATATCAATCAGCGGAAGATCTACTCTTTTTGTCAAACAATGATGCATGTAATAGATATCAATGAATTAAATTTATATGGGATAGCCATCTACAGACATTATATTCAGAGATGTTGTTTTTGCTCTTTACCCCACCTTACATTATAATCTAAAGATAATACTAGAAAATATAAACGTATATAGTATAAGTAACGTTTTACTAACTACCCTTTTCAGACTGCTATTTCTTAACCCCGTACTATCCTTAACCCCATACTATCCTTAACCCCGTACTATCTTTTTTTGCTTTCAGACTGTGTTTCTTAACCCCATACTATTTGCTTAGCCGGGGTTAAGAAATTCAATGCTTTTCACACTGGGTATTCCTTAACCCCAGACTATTTGCTGGATCATGAATATTAATGATTTCATTCTCTTTCTTTATGTTCTTCACTGTGTTTCTCTCTCTCCTCATGTTATTCTATGTTTTCTATCTTTCCTTTTGTTATTCATTGTTTTTCTCTTTTTGCTTGTGTTAGTTATTCCCTGATTTTTTCCTTATGTTATTCCTTGTTTTTTCTCTTTTTCCTTATGTTATTCCTTGTTTTCTATCTTTCATTATGTTATTCATTGTTTTTTCTCTTTTTCCTTATGTTATTCATTGTTTTTCAATCTTTCCTTATGTCATTCATTATTTTATCTCTCTTTCCTTATGTTATTCATTGTTTGTCTATCTTTCCTTATCTTATTCATTATTTTATCTCTCTTTCCTAATGTTATTCATTGTTTTATCTCTCTTTTATTATGTTATTCATTGTTTTGATTTCATTCTCTTTCTTTATGTTCTTCATTGTTTTTCTCTCTCTCATGTTATTCTATGTTTTCTATCTTTCCTTTTTTTATTCATTGTTTTTCTCTTTTTCCTTATGTTATTCCTTGTTTTTCTATCTTTAGTTTCATTATGTTATTCATTGTTTTTTCTCATTTTCCTTATGTTATTCATTGTTTATCTCTCTTTTATTATGTTATTCATTGTTTTTCTCTTTTTCCTTATGTAATTCATTGTTTTTCTCTTTTTCCTAATGTTATTCATTGTTTTTCTCTTTTTCCTAATGTTATTCATTGTTTTTCTCTTTTCCCTTATGTTATTCATTGTTTTTCTCTTTACCTGTGTTATCAAGTTTACGAATAATTATGCATATTCATGACCACATTTTCATTGATTGGCTAATGCTTAGCCCCGCTTTTCCTTAGCACGGTTTGGTTTCAGACTGCAACTCTTAGCACCGCAATTGCCCGGCTAACTCCGCAATTACCCGGCTAACCCTGCTTTTTAGCAGGGCCAGATAGTACCGTACTATTTACCGTGCTAGCCTACTTTGGTAAAACGCAGTCTGAAACCGAAGCGTGCTAAGCTTAACCCCAGGAAATAGGTGGTACTAAGGCCCCCCCTTAGCCCTACCTATTTCCTGGGGTTAAGGATTTTAACTGCAGTCTGAAAAGCATATTAGTGACAACAGCAAAACTGTGCTCTGTAAACAAAAGCTGTGTGATTTTACAGCAAATCTGATGACTCGTCATCGATTTTGATGTAAAAATACAGACGGGTTGCTATATTTTGAATTTCCTATACACATTACCGGGAGGGGTGCAAACAGAAAAAAAAACCCACAAAAACGGAGCAAGCTGTATTTTTTTTTTTTTTTTTTTTTTTTTTTTTTTTTTTTTTTTTTTTTTAAGTTTTATCCTCATTTGCCCTATACACTAGTTTGAAGTGTTTGTTTGGTATTTAACTATTGTCATACTAAATCAGGACCAATGTTTATTGTTTGGTATTTGTAGCAGATAACCAGGACCTACAATTAGAAACGGTCCGTTTGCTTTAAGTATTATACGTATCAAAATAGAACGAAATGGTCAGATTATCTCGTTTGAAGCCGCTACTTGATTGTAATAGCATTAGATATACGAAGTTAACGAGTACCGATATCAATACCAAAAAAATTAAAAATAGTTTATTTGAAATATATATTTCAGATAAAGGTCAAACATGTCTCCTTGGATTGTGAAATTTATTTAATCGACGGAAATAGAAGTAAAGACTATAAATGGCTCGGTAAATCGATATACGAGTTATATGCAATTTGATGTTTTTTTTTATATTGTACTTTTCATTATACATTTGTCCGACTATCTGCACACTGTATATCCTAAATAAGTTTTTAAAAAAACAAAATATAATTTAACAAGTTGCATCCCAACAAATTAATTCAAGACTTTATGATTCTAGACTTCAATGGACATTCATTGTTTGAACGCCTTTGGTGCCTTTTATAGGCAGAAAAGTGCGCGTTACAAAATGTATTATTATTATTATTATTATTATTATTATTATTATTATTATTGTTATTATTATTATTATTATTATTATTATTATTATTATTATTATTATTATTATTATTATTATTATTGTTATTATTATTATTATTATTTTTATTATTCATTACTGACACTATAATGAAATTTAATAGAATTTAATTTTAGTTTAGTATTAATGGATAACAAACTTTCAGATGTTCAATAGTATGTAAATGGAGCGGAAGATACATTGGCAAATCTGGCAAAAACAACCACGACTCTCGAGTGCACTTTGTAATTGTTTAATAATTCGTATATAATTTTCATTCGGAATTCATTTTAATCATTATTTGCCTCATCATATGGAAATTATTTTAACACTTACATAACGATTGGATTTCAAGCTGAAACCAGTCGTCTTTGACAGCATATTCTATAAATGTTTTACTTAATAGCACATAAGAAGTTAAATTATAGGGGTATCCATTCAGATTATATTGTATAATCTGCAGCTTATTGAAAAAGGAAAAGGCTAATTATCCAAAACGGTTTCGATTATGAACACAAGTTTTAATTAAATTCCTTCTGCTTAATCTTCATTATTTTGTTGTCCTCCATCAATTGTGGGGTACACTGAAAACCTAAACGGGTAGACCGACTAGCTTTAAAGCTAGTCGTAGTGATGCCCAGACTGACTAGCTTTAAAACTAGTCGGTCACGACGGACTAGCTTTCCTTCAACACAACCCGGTTATTACGGACTAGCTTTAAAACTCGTCCGTCTCTACGGACTAGCTTGAAAGCTAGTCCATCAAGTTAGTCCGTCATGACAGACTAGCTTTAAAGCTAGTCGGTCACAACAGACTAATTTTAAAGCTCGTCCGTCGTGACCGACTAGTTTGACGGGCTAGCATAAAAGCTAGTCGTAGTGATGCCCAGACTGACGAGCTTTTGAGCAGGACTAGCTTTACAGCTAGTCGGTCATGGTGTGAAAGCTAGTCCGTCGCGCTTTTCTGCCGCGATGTTCTTGCTGCTGTCTTGACAGACTAGCATGGCGGACGAGGTTAATATGGCTTCACCACTGGTCAGAGACGTCAAATCTGAAATATCGTCGGCTTGGAGCCAGAAGGGCGCTATTGCAGATCAAAGATGTTCCGTTTGGAGCCAGAAGGGCGCTAATACCATTGACTTTGTACAGTAATAGCGCCCTTCTGGCTCTCAACGGAACATCTATAAGATGCATTAACGCCCTTATGGCTCCCAACAGACGATATTAGAAGACATTATAAAGATACGATTAAAAACATGCATTTTGTCACAAGAATTTGAGCCCCCCCCCCAAAAAAAACAAACAAACAAACAAACAAACAAAAAAAAAACAAAAAAAAACAAAACAAAACATTTTATTATGATGATGTAAATCAGAAGACAGGAATTAATACAGGAGGCACAATTAGTTAACATTATGGCAATTATCAAATAATGGGGGCACGGGGCCCAGGGGTCGCCGCCATGGCTTGCATCATCATGACTTTTTGTTGTAGGCCTACCTGCTTTTGCATTTTCGACGTATACACTTGGCCTTGAGAGCCACTTCAAAAACCTTATACCCCCGTCACACTGAGCTCGTTCCTACTACGTCCTTGCAAATTTTGCCGAACGGGCATAGTCTGTGTGTAAACTGAGTGGACGTAGTAAATACTTCTTACGATCTGTTTGCGAACTTCATGGACTAGCTCGGTCGGATTTCCAAAAAAGTGTTCAAAAAAATCGGGCGCCCATCTCGTCCTAAAATTTAACGGGGTGGCAACGTACCTGAAACGAGATGGACGTACTACAAACGAAATTGCCGTACTTAAATCGTTCTAAAGATGTGCTAGGACGTCATACAAACGAGCATTGTATATTAATTATTCAAGTTCTAAAATTAAACGTAGTGACAACGTTCCTTAAACGGGTAGGACTTACTCTGAACGAGAAGGACGTACTACGAACGTGGTACCTAACTTTTATCATGCTGCGCATAGGCACTTTTAGTGACCGTTTGGACGTGCTACGAACGGTTTCGAGTGAACGAGCAGTTTACTCGTTCTGAACTGGATAACAACGTATTGCGGACGCGATAAAGACGGAATTGACGTAACGAGAACTATTTATGAACTGCCTAGCATCGTATTCAAGAAATTATTTTTCAAAGTTATAAGTTTCAACCCGACCAAAGCCCGTTCAGCATTTTTTTCAAAAACGGGCAAAAACGGGCAAGAACGTTATAGAACGACCTCAGTGTGACGGCCCCCTTAAAGTCGAGCCTCTAATCCAATATTCTTTTCTTACAGATACAAGTAATCTAAAAGAAAAGTGGCGCCTATATTTATTATTAGAATTACATTTCAATTTTCATAATTTAATGTGATTGTTACTATCGTTGTAAATACACACAATTTATAAATTGATTTGGCAATTAAGACATAATTTTTCGCGTTGGTGATTATAGCATTGATCTGTGAACCGAAACATAAGGAATTTAAAAAGAGTACTCACACAGTCATGTCACAGGAAGGAGATCGCCATTATAATCAAAATCTTAAGCTTTACGGGGTATATCAAGTGTGCGTCTGTACAGTTTGCTCATTAAATGGAATTCACATACAGATAATGCAACTAATAGTGATGTCCTTTTCGCAATGCGCATGTTATTCAACCAATTGTACCACCTTCTATTCACTGCTGTTGCTAAGCCGGGCATTCACCAGCAATCTATAAGAATAGACGGTTCATGGGTTCTATAGTAACGAAGTATTCAATTAGCCTGTAATTAAAGAATTGAAAAATATTTCTAACCTACTCGTGAATGGCATAATATTCACGATTGATGTTATTTCGGCTATCGTATTGCTCTCAGATTGTCAAGCCAAAACAACCTTTGTTTGAGAATGTTGATTGTATCCAACTTCTATTCATTGTTGTTGCTAAGCCGGGCATTTACCAGCAATCTGTAAGAAAATACCGGGTTCTTGAGTTCTATATTATTGCCAGACTTGACCCAAGTAAGGTAAATGGGTACCGGTAGGAAGAAATTCCTCGATGACTAAGCGCTCTTTATTATCAAATAAAGGGCAGCTATGGCTATAGCCGGGTAATAATATAAGCTGCGCCACTGAATAGGCAACTAGATAGTCGGCGCATTATAAATGCTGTATATTATTATTATTATTATAGTAACAAGGTATTCAATTAGCCTTGCGCCTGTAATTGAAGAATGGAGAACAATATTTGGAATCTACCGGTATTCGTGAATTGCATACTTGTCATGCTTGTCATGATAGATGTTATGTCTCGTAAGCTATTAGATTGTCAAGCCAAAACAACCTTTGTTTCAGAATGTATCAACTTGATTATGCCCGGAAACAGAATAAATAGAGAAGGTAAATTGAAACGACATTGCAACTATTTGTATCAAAAGCTAGTCAGTCGGTCACGTCGACGGACTAGCATCAAGCTAGACGGACGAGCTTTAAAGCTCGTCCGTCAAGTTGAGAGATGTAGATTCAGTTGTATGCTAGTCCGTCTCGACGGACTAACATGACAGACTAGCTTTAAAACTAGTCCATCTTGACCGACTAGCTTTAAAGCTAGTCGGTCCATTGACGGACGAGGTTAGGTTTTCAGTGTAGCAGAACGTAGAGGAGGGAGAAAATATTTGCCTTATCAAATTTACAATTAATTTGTACATTTAAAAAATCTGTTGGGGTGTTTTTAGCCATGTAATTTTTATTTGCCAAAATAGTTATGTCTAATCCAAATTGACGTAATAACAAAATGAGATATATCATTTAAGAAATCATAAGTTATGGGAAGCCATTTATTACAAAGATATGTTTGGAATGGAAAAGCATTACAACCGCATTTTTTAAATGATATAATGATGTATCAAAATAAATAAGAAATACATATTTATATTTCCCCTGTACAGTTTGAAGTAGGCAATGCACTGGTCACCCTTTTAATGAATGCCTTCAAGTGATCGTATTTGATAGCAAGTTATCAAAACTCTATTTTTTCATTAGATATAAAGGATCGGACTTGAAATCAAGCTCAATAGCAAGCCTGTATAATATCATGGGGGAGTAAACTAGAAACCCAACATGTTTATAATTATTTATTCCTTAGTGTACAGTGTGAAAGTTAATCAATAATGCATTAGTCACCATTATTTTGATGGGTTCATTACTGTGTTCCAATATTATTGTTTTGCCAATATGACAAGCTTTGGTTTTTAGCAGTCCCCCCCCCCTCACTAACTTTTTTATTTCATGCCTGTTGCACTTATTTATTAACTGTTTTTATTTTATTTTATTTTTTATTTTTTTGCTACATTTTTATGCTTCATTGATATATAATGTACAATGTAGAATATTTAATTCCTGTTGCTGGAAATAGAAATAAAAAAATACAAGGACTTGAGGTGGTGATATACAAGGCTGCTAGTTCGTGCTGGCTTTAAATGGAGATGCAACATAAACGATCCATGAATCCACAAAGGTCACTGATCATTCTTGCAAGAAGGCGATTCCTATAAAAAGAAGAAATTCTGTCATACAAACATACGCGATCTCAAAGGTCAGCCGTCATGAGCAATGATTTACTGATTTTTTTTATTTTTATTTTTTCTCAAATGACACGTCAAGGAATAGCAGTACAGAAATTTGTCGCAGCAATAATTCAGAAAACACACAAAATAAGGATCAGTGCAACATTGAACATAATACAAATTTTATGTGTTTTTCATTTAGGAAAGTAAACTATTTAAAGCGAGACCGAACTGAGCAACACTCTCATTGACTATACCTAGTCTTGAAATATACCCTTTGAGTTAACTTTTAACAATACAGTGTATAAAATAACCTACAATGTAATATTGAGAAACAAAAATATTTTGAGGGGAAAAGTAAATGTTTTGCTATTAAGTTACATATTTGTTACAATTTGACTTTATTGAGTAGTGAAAAAATGTTTTATCATTCTAATGGGCCTGCATTTTAAGACTGCACTGCCAGGATGTTGTCTTATGGGTTAGGAATCAGGGCAGAATTGAGTAGTTGAGGATTGGAGGTGGTGCTATACAAGGCTGCTGGTTCGTACTGGCTTTAATACACGCAATCGAGAGGTCCATTTTTTCTTTCATTCCAACCGAGATTGAAATGTTGCATGGGTGGATGATGTATGATTGTACCTAAAGAATTAAGGCCGTCCAGGCAGCTTAATGAAAATATGTGCAACATTATTCGATTCGTCAACAAAAGGCATGATAAGCCTACACTTGTTTAGCACTGAGTTTTTAAAATTCAATGTTGCTGTTCTTCATAATGTCAGTATGCTTGTAAAAAGGTTCTTCCGAATTTACTATTTTAGATACAATACGCCATCTATCCCCCAAAGTAAATAGCTAAACAAATAGATGAATAAATAAATAACTTTTTCAAAATATTTTCTTTCCCCCCCCCCCTGTTTTAATATATTGTAGGGGTGGCTTAATTGAAGTAGTATCCCCTTTTATCATTGATGATTGTAAAGGAAGATTTTATATGTTTTCCATTAATTAACATAATAGTAATGACCGCGGATATCCTCTTTGATATTACATGAAATATCGCAACCTCTTAGTTTCAACTTTTTTTGTATATTTCTTGCTACATCTAAAGTTATCCCTCTGTTGTTGACTACATTCCCACAACTGGGGAGCATATTCCTTGATTCTCACTGACAACTGTTATAAACTACTGAAATGCTTGCATCTGATTTGTTGAGAGCAAATTTGACGGATAAAACTCCGACAAGTCCTTTCATGAAACGCCCCCTGATGACATAAATTGCTTACTCTGTGTCATGAGGTCGCATTACACTAATTAGCATAATCAAATCCGGGAAATACCCCGACCGCGTATCAATGATGATGTAGTGGTTTGGAAAATAATTCATATAAAATTAATAATAGTTATTGGAACTAAGTCTTATATATTTTTATAAAGAAGAATCATTAGTGCTTCAGATGAGTCCCTTTTCAGAGCTACAATGGGGCTCAGTAGAATTTTATGAAGACCTTATTTCAAGGTGTAAGAACCAGAAACCGGAAGTCGTGATGTCATTAAAATCTGGTATAGTCTCATTCCAGGCTGATTTGAGAAAAAATGAGCTGAAGAATGTCACTTCATATTTTGATGAGATAAACATAACATTACTACCTACTTGCAGTTTGAATATTCTCATTATAAACATTTATTTGGGAAGATTTCTTCTTTTTTTTCCTTTTCATTTTTAACACATACCCCTATGGGGTCCATAATTAGGCTCAGGCGACCATTACTTTTCGGAGCAGTAGACAAGCGCCACCTGTGGCAGGTAGTAGGTGTGGATTGTTTGGATCGTATCCTCGATGCACGTTGATGTCTTGTAACTTTAGAGACAGTCTGGCCGGGTGAATTAAATAAGGTTATTCACTAGAAAGGGTGTTTGGATGGAGCCGCATGGTGGACTCCTATACCTTGGTTATTTCTGTCACTTGCCTAGAATACATGTTACTACCTAAAATGTACGCAATTGTCCAAATTTCAAGCTACGTGTAAGCTCTAAAGATTGTGTCAAGAAGAGTCGTAAAAGTACATCATGTAGCTCAAATGCATGTCACTCACCTCTGATGCTTTGTGATTGTGGAGAATGCTTCTCTAGCATTGTGCGTAGGGTAAATTGGCACCACATCACTTAGTTTTTAGTAAAAAGTTCTTTGACTTTTTAAAAAGTCTATCGAAATGCATTTTTATAAACGACAAACCGTTGTTATTTGGGTCAGAAGTGTTCGAAATCTCATGACGATACGACGTTTTTTTGGTTTATTTGTTTGTTTTTTATATTTTGATTAGGCCTTAGAACTGAACCCCATACCTTTAATCGAAATTTGGTTTGAAGTTTTCTACTTTCATGCTTACTTGTTTACTATAAATTGTTTTATATTTATTTATGTATTGTATAAATTCAATAAAAATAATAATCATAATTCTGGTCTTTTATATTGCATATCTCATTGCAAGAAATGTAACCACGCCTGTATGAACGTCAAAAGAGATGTGGTATTAATACCCCGGCTGCGCTTTAGCTCCGACATCTGGAAGCCTACGCTGTTAGAACGCGGTTTAAAAATTTCGCTGTTTAAAAAAATGTTGGTTTAAAAGTTTATACAGCGAGGTTTTATAGCCTTAAACAAGACCTGTTTAAAGACATCTTACACTGTATTAAACAGGTTTTTGTTTAAACAGGCCGATGCAAATGTCACGTGATAGTCATGAGCTAATCGCATCACTCGTTACATGCAAGGTAAATCTGCGCAACTTTTCAATCATTGTGAAGGACTTATGCCTCACACATTAATTAAGTGTATGTTCAGATTGTGTTGGCTCAGTGGCTAGAGTGTCTGCCTTATAATCGAAAGGTCGTGAATTCGATTTTTATTTTTAATTATTTTTTAAACAACGCTGTGCGATTCAGCGGTTAACACGCAGTTGTTTAAGATTTTAAACAACTTGTCTATTTTTTTCTAACAGTGTATAATTATGTACCAGCGTACATTTGATTTAGCCACATTTGACAGCCACATAGACACTTACGTTTAGTTACCCTTATTTCATCTTCTGTTCTATCATCTCTTATGCATTTCTTTGTTTTATTGGATAAACGAACTATCACTATTTCCACCGCTGACTATGACTGGAAGGCAAACGTGGGGATTCGCAGGGAAAAAAGAGGAAGTTTTGGACTCAACACCGGGCGTAATTCAACGTAAGTGTCTGTGTGACTGTGGCATACCAGATTTAAAATGTTAGCTGAAATGATATGCAGATTTAATAAACTGTCCTATTATCATCTTTACGTTTATAAATGACACAATTTCATTTGATTTTTTAAAACCCGATTCAAAGTAGGCCCACACCGATTCTAAGAAAATGTGAATTAGTTTGATCGAATTAGTTTAATCTAATACTCAAGATATTTTATAAGATTTCGAATAGTCTGAGAAATATGTTGGTTTTTATTACCGCTAGTGACATGAATGTCGATGGACTAAAAGCATTACGATGTTCTAATATTAATCTTCCTTCATAATGTGGTATCCTTTATTATGGAAAAATCACAAGTATCGGACTGTTCTCTTGATGGAATTGAAATATATGATCCGAGGTATTGAACCGTTTATGTGATTGATGACACAATAATCCGTACCAATGTCATCTATGTCACCCATGTGAAGTGTGTCAAATAACAAGAGTACAACGCTCTTGTTCCATGTTGACGTACGGAGATGATAATGTCTACTGACAGCTCATTTCATGGCTCGGAGGGGGGAAAGATGATTTCTTTATATTTTTTATTTAGCATATTGAGCTTAGACAATTAAAATAGGTTATATTTATCGTGTTTTTTAAAACATGGCCATTAGGCATTAAAAGACAAAGAAACGGTGATGTACATGAACAGGCAGATAGTACATAGCTTAAATAAGTAAAGAAGAGAGAGAGAGAGAGAGAGAGAGGTGGGAAAAAGTGGGGGAGCGAGGAGGGACCTAGAAATGCAAAACATTAGAAAACATTTTTAAGATATCTAGACAAAATTACCCTTCGTAAAACAATCAAATATTATCAGACCCCCCAAAAAAAAAAAATAAATAAAATAATAAATAAATAAATAAATAAATAAAAAATAAAAATAAATAAGTACTGAAAGAGAGAAAGAGGGAGATACACACACACACACACACACACACACACACACACACACACACACACCACACACATGCACCCACACACCCTTTCTCTAACGACCACACCACACACACACACACACACACACACACACGAACTCTCTCGCATTTCCACTCAATTTTCCACACCGTCACATACGCGCACTAACACACCTCCCCAACATGCCCAGTACACCATACGCAAAGTTTTATACGCAATGATGTGATAGAGAGAAAAACAGAGAGAGGGAGATGGAAAGAGATAACTCAGAATGAGAGAGAGATAGAGATAAGGGGTGCATATCAATTTTAGTTGTAAACTTAAGAGGAAGAGGGCGCTATCACTCTACGCAAATCAAACGCTGCATAGACATTTTGTATTTTGCACAGTTTTTTCACTTTGTTTTTTTGAATTATGGCGAGCAACTACCTTTTCAAAGAAATGATCAACTTGAATAAGTACGCTAAGAGTCTTTTTTTTTTTCAAAAATAGGAATAACTTACTGCAATGGGAAAAAAAGTCCTGTCACTTGTGTCAATTCGAAATCCTAATCAGATCAAATTCCCGTACAATATGGCCAATTTTGCTCTCAAAATAGCTCATACGCCACATAATTATCTTCCTGGATAACGCATAATTATATTACAGCTTAATGATCAAGCCGTTTTTAAAAGCTTGAATTCTCACCTTTCCAGAGATGGTAAATTCATTTCGATTGGTTAAGAAAAAGTCCTGTCACTTTCAACATTATCACAATAGAATCTTTACTCGATGGGTCGATATTTCCGCATATCACATGCATATCGCATTGGACGGCGTCTTCGCAAGAGGTGACAAGATCACTATACTTATATCAATAATCGTTTGGAACATCAATCTATGTGAAATAAAGATTCTGATTACAACTTCATCACAATAATGTTATAAGCTTGCCCAAATGTGTTTTTCCTCCATCTGGTCTGGAGAATCTATTAACTAACAACATGATAAAAGTTCATTATTTCTTTCATCTCCATGTACGAGTAGGTTGCTGAACCGAACGGATAATACCATTCCAGCTGCAGGGAAGTCTTCTTAAGCGAGTTTTTGTGAGCTAATTTATTATTGAAGCCAGCTGTATAGATTTCTACGCTTGTCAGTCGTATTTCCAACGTCGCTTCGTTGCGTCTGACCTCTAGATAATGGACGCGCCTTGTTTAATTACGATATAATGCCGCACATTGGTATACGTTAACTTTACATTTTACATAGAGTAGAATTGATATGCATTCTAAAGATGGAAGAATAAAAAGCAATATTAAAAACACAACTAATCATAATCAGGTACAAAGTGAGAGAGGGGAGTAGAGAGGATCACAGCGGAGAGACAGACAGGACTAGATGGAGAGAGAACGGAAAAGAGACGCAAAATAACATCTTCGGGCGTTTTCGTACATTAGCATTTGTCCGCTATCATTTGATACACCGTCGGATCGACGGGAGGATTCGAAAGGCTACAGGTCGGCGAATAATATACCTGCTTACTCATTTTATACCAGTCGGCCTTGGAAGTGTGAGTAAAACTTTATGGAGAACGCCATTTGTTAAGGAGCTACAGGATAATCTTGCTACATTCGCAGTGTAAAATCCCCCTTCTGTATTTTGCCCCTTTAACACAACTGTAATACAGTCCTTCACTTGTGTGATATATTTTGGGATAATTTGAGCTAAAAATTGTCCGGAAAAGGTTTGATAACTGTGACTGCAGCTGGGCAGCAAATCTTTGACCATTCACGTAGGTAAGTTTTATTAATAATATTCTTTTTTCATCTTTATTTCCTTTATACTGTGCGCATTCTTTATATCATCACATTACTACATGCCATCATGCCTACTAAATACAAGCGCTGACGAGCTAGTCTGTTAGTTTAATGAGCAGTGTAAAAGTTTAGCAATGTGATTGTGCTTTGCTGTGTATTGGTCGGTCCAGCTTCTTGAAGCTAAAATGCATTTAGCCGATTAATCATTCACTCAAAATTGATTTACTTAAAGCCAGTACGAAATAGCAGCCTTGTATAGCACCATCTCAAGTCCTCAACTACTCGATTCTGCCCCGATTTCTAACCCATAATGCAACATCCCGATAGTGTATTCTTATAATTCAGGCCCATTTGAATGAAAAGACAATTTTTCATCTCTCAATGAATTCAAACCACGATAATTATGTTGCTAAGTATCAGAACACATACTTTTCCCCTCAAAACATTTTAGTTTCCCAATAAAAAATAAAATTGTAGGTTAATTTTACACAGTTTTGTTAATAGTTATCTCAAAAGTTATACTTTGAGACTAGCTATTTATAACACACAGTCAATGAGAGTGTTGCTCAGTTTGCTCTCCCTTTAAGCGTTGTTTTTCTTTCTTTTTTTTTTACTATCAGGGTATACCAATCTGTCTCATTTGACCAACAAAAAAAGAAGAAGAAGAAGAAGTTGTTTTGTGCTTCTTAAATTTTTTTGTGCATGAGTTCTAAACAAATGAATTGAAATTGCTTTTAATTTGTGAGGCATGAGGTCACCCACCTATTTATATCTAGGGGTTCAAAAATGTTACGTGTAAAGTCAATTGCTTCATTTTTCGGAGGGGACATTTTTAACGGAAATCGATTTGATGACATTGGAACGTGAACTGTCTGTAAAGTAAGTGGTTGTGGGGAAAGTAAACATTCTAAGCTTATTGTATATACATACACACGTGTTTTTACAGACAAAAACATTGTTAATCGAGTAATGTCTTATTATGCTTCAAAATACCGAATTCGGAGAGACCATTTTTTTTTTTTTTTTTTACGGAATTGACACCCCATTTTTGGTTAATGATCACAAAAATTCAAATTAAATGTAGTTTCTAGGGTTTTCAGGGGGTTTTTTTTAACAATTTCATTTCAATAATCAATTCTGATTGGCAAAACAATGCCTAATAATTGCTAATAATAAAGATGCGCATGCTCGAAATTGGGGAAAAAAAATGAAATGAGACAGTAATTTGACCTTTCGACTTTTTTTATTTATTTTTCTCTTGTAGGTTTCGCTAACAGTGCCCAATATAGCTTGTAGCTATATAGCTCTATGTGCCCAGAAGGCCCTTTTTTAACGGTATACCCTGATTGTAAAACAACCCTTAATT
>CALNVZ010003426.1:0-52500 GCA_940671915.1 Paracentrotus lividus | reverse complement strand
ATTGTCTGGCTCATTTTCTTTTAATTAAACCTCTTTTATGTCATTGTCTCTGGAGATAAATTATCAGGTGGATGGTGAACTCATTGAGTTGAACGTGATTAATCACCATAATAGCAATCCATCGACACCTTATACGTATTGGTCCATTAGTGAGGTCTGCATTATATTTTGGTATGACCTTAATTAAACCTCTATCGTCACTATTACGACGTATGTGACCTTCTCCATGACCCTGCCTCAACTCGCTTCGTAGATACTTTATTTCAATCATTTAAGAGAATCGCTGCGGATGTAGGGTGATAATTGGTTCATACATGTAATATGATTCCGGGTAAAGTCATATCATATTTTAAGTTAACTTCCTAGATAAGATTTACTCCCACCGATTTCCCGAAACGATTTACTTTGTTTAAAAGAAAAACAATATAGGGGAGACTGGGGTAATTATGGCCCCTTTGTCTTTCAGAGCTTATAATTCTTTGCTGCATTACACAATGATAATTTAACTTTTACACATGCCTAGCTAAACTCTTCCTACTATCATGATGAGAAAAATAAGCCATTTACATGAAATTTTGTTCTTACGGGAGCCTAAAATGTACGGCAATTACAATTCTATTCGTTGGAAAGTGGCAAGTCTGCTTTTTATGTGGGTGTGATATCATTAATTAAATCATTTAAGATGAAATTTTGATTGAAACTGAAACAATAGGAAGTAAAAAACACAACAGAAAAACTTCCACCTGAATATCTTCAATAGTAGAGCTGTAAAGGGGGATCAAATTGAAAATGTCATTTGGGGTAATTATGGCCCCCAATGCATAAACAGTGTATAAGCGCAGATAAGATGGGGACATTAACTTGTACGATTTTGTTACATAAATATATGTATTGCTTTGATTGCAAAATTTCAACATTTTGGCTGAACCAATTATTGACAAAACCATTGTTGGTGGTTGATAAGTGTATTAGGAATACCAACAACATTTATTATACATTACCATCATTAATTAGCATAATATCTTTGAATTCATACAGTCATTACGATAGGCCATAAATACCCCAACCCGTGGGGTAATTATGCCCCTAAAGTTGTTAACATAATGGTAATTAATATGCAAATGAGAAGTAGCAGGTTTATAATTTCTTTTGTATATTATAGGTATATAGATTGACTGTATTTTTACATAATTAGAATATCATTGGACTTTTCATTTAATGGTAGTAATAGGAAATGTGAAAAGGGGCCATAATTACCCCAGTCTCCCCTACATACACAAAGAAACTCACAGAATACATTTGAGCCTGGTGACATAATGCTAAGTATACGTTTAGACCAATATATAGTAGATAATAATAATAATAATAATAATAATAATGATAATAATATAGTACATTTATGAGCGCTAAAGACAAAAAGTCCCTTAGCGTAGCGCATGCAAAAATACAGTTAAAAAATAGAATTGACTTTCCTACAAAGAAATATACGTTTTGAGTGATCTTTTAAAAGCCGCAGTGACTGCGCAAATGCGTGTACAATGTTACAGCGATGTTTCTTTACCTGTTTCGGGGCACAAGATGAACAGAAAAAATTGCTACAAAATATAATATGGTTCCTAATATATTTTCTCCTTCTTTATATCATCTTTATATTTGACTACTAATTCAAGGGGCCTATATGTTCATATTGTTTTCATATATTTCAAGACATTTTCGACCATAGGCTATTTGGATTAGTTTTCGTTCTCATATAATTGTCATGATTGTTACACACATCACTCATCTTTTTCTCCGCTTAAAAAGAACATTATTTCTTCTGTTCCCCATTTTCACTATCTTGCCTTGAGGCAGCACTTATAATTCGGAGAAGAAGATATTGGAAACTCAACCTAGATTTGGATGTAATAATAAATAAGACATTCTAAGGGCGTGTATCATGTTTACCATGGTTGTTTCACGATTCTTGTTTTGTAACTGTGTAAGGCTGTGAAATTTCTTTGATTAGGTCGTTATGATATCTTATGTAATGAAATACATCATATTTGATTTCACCTTATACTATATACCGATACATGCCATCAAAATGAAAGCATCATAATAGCTCATACCTCCGAAAACTTTATCTGGATTATCTCCAAGGACGTAACGGTCATCCTTTCCGGTGCTAAGGATATCCTTTTACTTTAATTAGAAATGGGGTGGTTCGTTTTTGTTTGCTTCTCTGTTCGCTTCACGGGGCAAATAAAACAAATTACGACATTAAGCACAACGTATTTGTTCGGTTTGAGTTACAGACTATCACGTACTGTATGGCTTCGCAATCAAGTGGCTTTAATTAAATGGGGCAGGAGGATCAGGGGGGCGGGGGCTTTTGATGGATATGTAATTACCAATTTACTTAACAAGTAAAGCAAGAGAAGAGGAGAAAAACACACAGTCATCCATTAAATGGGGGCCTCATAAATATGGTACCATCAGCCAACGGAGACAAAATGTGGCACGCACGCATAAGTATCAAACATTTCGAAATGTACACATCCCTTTTTGAAACTAAGTTAAAACGATTCCGCATTTTTTTTTTTTTTTTTTTTTGTAATGTGATGAATTGTCATGTCGTGTCGAACATATTCGTACTGCATCAATTCTCCAATTATACTCAGTTTGACCACACCCACTTTCTCTTCCTTTAAAAAAAATGTCACAGGAAAGTGATGGGAAGATACCTCAATAATGTAAGCTGCAGTACGTGCTTGCATGATTTTATGTCAAAGTCCTTTTCCTTGTAGCTACTCATCGATTCTAGCATGTATGTAATAAGCTCGGAATATTAACCCCCTTTTCACACCTCATCCCATGATTCTTCTCATCACTCATTCAATGAATATCGGTCATCTCAAGGGAGCAATAAGAAAAGTACGTGATCCAATAATGGGACAGCGCCCTGCAGCCTGATAAGAGACAGAAGGACGTTAAGCAATTACTTTTCACAGAGCGTTAACGTCCTTTTGACATTCAGACGCATATTACCTTAAACATGCTGATCACTTAAGTCGATCTGCTTTAGTAGTTAACCAGACAGGCTGGTGACGGACATTGAATACAAATATTTAGCCAACTCCTTGACATTCGACATTAATGCTCCATCTTTCCTTTTCAAACTAGGCTGTTAATTTGTGACTCCCGCCACATCATACATGAAGACACACCCCTCAACGATTTAACTGCACTGTGAAAAGGTAGTGTCACAGTGGTTTAGTGAGAGGGTCTCCTGATATAAGGGATGAGGTTCGAATCTGGGCAAAGTCACTAATGCTTACTTTCAAAATAAAATATCATCTCTCAAAACAAGTGCGGTAGCTAGGCACGGGCGTAAATCTATAAAGAATGCTTTTCATCAGGGGGGGGATATTACATAATACTACAAAGCGCCATTCCCCCCCCCCCCCCTGATGAATAGAATCGCAAATGGATTTACGCCAGTGGTATAGAATGTTGATGATATTTTTCCTTTCATTCTGGAGCTCCAAGCCGATGAAACCAAAAATGTCGATATGTACTTTAGATTTTTCAGTCATTTCAGAAAACGGCGTTCTATCCATTGTCGGTTTTTCCTCTTGTTTACATAAAAAATTATATGAATTCGATATATAAGTTTTTATAATGTTTTACTTGAAACTTGAATCTGGTATATTACAAAGTAGTGAAATATACAAAATAGAGAAGGGGTTAAAAACCAAAATGTTCATATCTCTCTACATGCACAGGTATATACATGTATTTACCAGTTTGTGAGTACGTAAATTAAATAAGCTTACATTTCATTTACCGATTCGTTTCTTTCATTAGTTTGCTACCTCAGTATATTACATGAGTATTCTCCGCGCGAATGGAATTTCCCCTTTTGTTTCATGATGTTTAATTTGGTGAATGTCGAATCTAAGATTTAGCCAATTGCTCTTTTCTCGAATTTGCTTGTATTAAAGCGAGTCGCTCTCTACTCAATTTAATCCCCTCAAAATGTCTGTGCCTATAATATACGTTGAGCATAATTCCTCCAGTTTAACTTGAGCACATTACCGTAGCATCCTCCATTTTGTGCTATAAATAAGCTCACCGGAATATGATATTGGAATTGCAATTTTAAATAATTAATTCAATTCTTTCTCCTAGGGTAAACAAACCATTCGTGACTATTATGGACAAAGAATTTGATTGAACTTGTTGTTTCCGTAACATTTAATCCTTTATACATTTTGAATACCAAAAATGCAATTTACACGAATTATCATTTTATATTATACAATTTTTTTTAATGTAGAATAATTATAAATGTTATGAAAACAAAATTAGATTAAGTAAAATATGATGTTTGATACACAACGACTACATCAAACATACAAACATTAATAATTACACTGATAAAATGCAAATTAGGGTTTAAAACAATCAGAGACAATGGGGCAGAGGTGGCTTGCACTAAGGAAAGAAAATAGGTCAGTGTCTTTTGATTCCCTGATGAAACACACAGTCCACGTACAAAATTATAAAAAAAGCAGGGGCAAAAATATAATAGTTTGTAAAAATACACTGCAACATGAAAATTATCAAGATTTTTAAAGTTAGCACTGTGGAGCAGCTCCTTTCGTTTTGTTATTTTATGATTTGTTTAAAAAAAGGAAAATGCCTCAACAACTGCTTTCATGTTAAAAAATATATACTTTAAAAATCGATTACAAAACCACTTACAAAACATAATTTCAGAATAAAAATAACGAGATATAAAGGAAAGAGCAGGGGAAAGTGGTGTTACGGAAGGAATGTTATTTCACCATTAAAAATTACTTTAGATAATTTGAGGGCAGAGTGAATTATATCTTTCACTTTTGGCCAACCGCAATTTCGAATTTCAGGCTCCTTTTGTAAGTTTTGATTGTAATCAATATTATACAAATCATCCAATATCAGTTCATTTATCCATATCAAATCCTCTCTCCAATTTCCGTTTTGACAATGTGGGCATGTTCTCCGTGTGTGGGTGTGTATGAGCGTGCGAGTGATTTTACGTACGTGCGTGTGTGTGTGTGTGTGTCTAGGTTAGTGTCCCTCATGTCATAATGCACATTATTTGCACATTGACTAAATTACACTGTCAACCGGTTGCATGTTTAACAAATGGAGTAATAAACTGGCACAAATGTGACAATTGCCACGTCTTGTTATCATGGTTATTTATTTGACTAAAATCCCACGATACGAAGCTCCAAGCGCTTATATTAGTTATTGCATTTTCCATAAAGCCCACAGGTAATTACATGTATATTTCAACAACTATCATCATGTTGTGGGAGATACGTTTTTAAAAACGTGACGTGAAAGACTTCAAAGTACATGATACTGTTATCAATACCCTGACTTACATCTTAAAGGTAGTGTCATCCTTTTTCACGACTTGAGAAAACTAATGCATAACTTGGCATAACTTTGGAATATGATCGACCTATACTTTATATTCAATCTTACTGTCATAGGTTGCCTAGTTCAGTAATATGAAACACAAATATGACTACCAATCTAGACCAGCTCCCCATCAGCATCGTTGATATTACAGCGCGTGTAGCTCCGCTCAGCACGGACCACACATGGCAACATACTTACGGTGGATCAGCGTGCGTCATTCTCTGCGCTAACGGTCAACGGCCGATTTGAATTTCGCACCGTACGGTTAATTTTCGTAGTACGAAAAATTAGGAATGAATTTTGATAATCACAGTATAATGACAAGTATACACATTTGAGCTTAATCATGTTGTGGGGAGATATAGTCATCGATATACTACTATATTCTCTCAAAAACTAGAAATGTAAGATCTTTGCCTGCAAAAGGATGACACGGTCTTTAAACTTCGCCATTGCCATTCAGAGTGTGTCGGAAAAATATTCTCAATATACTTTTTGGGACATACAGATAGGTCATTAATGATGATACATTGTAGGTCTGCGGAAACATGCTCTTGGAAGTGTGCCGTGAATGTCGAATGTCAGCATTTGCAGCTTTTTTGTTGTTGTTGCAAACTAGATGGTTTGAAAGTGGAAAAGTCAGAAAAGTTGGGAAGCTGAGCGAGATTAGTATTCTACTTAAACAACTTTGGACAAATGTAAGAGAAATATAACTATTGTGCATCAAGTTACTATTATAAACGTTAATTTAAGGCTATTGAGTATAAATATATATTATGACATCACGAAATATTGTGCAATCACTATTTATTATATTTCCAAACTTTAACTGTTTGATTGACGCATTGCCTTAAATACTTATGCCCTTATCTTACTTCCGACTAATAGGATATGGCCTACACGCTTTTACAATGATGCCGAAATTTGGGCTATTCACAAACGTCTACGACCGACGATCGCTCATGTATGAACTTGATTATACACATTTTGATATAAAGATTCAACGCCACGCCACTGGGCATGCTAGGACCGATTACCTAATCTCTAAAAAGATCGTTTTCAACCATTATTACATTGAGTTTCATATGCATTTTTCGTCGAAAATATTATCATGGGTCGGTCGGGCTCAACGCTTTTACAATGATACCGAAATTAAGGCTTTCAACATGATCAACAAACGTTTATGACCGACGATCGCTCATGTATGAACTTGATTATACAAATATGAATAGGCCTATAGAGATTCAACGCCACGCCACTGGGCATGCTAGGACCGATTTTATAATCTCTCAGGGGATCAATTTTAACAATTATTACATTGAATATAATATGAATGTTTCTTCGAAAATATTGTCATGGGTCGGTCGGGGTGAAGAGAAAAACAAAAGTGTACAGGATCGTATTACTGTAATCCCTACACTCTAACGCCATGTACAAGCAATGTAATACCACAGGGCACCAATTACCCTAGGAGAGCAGCTGAGATGAACAATGGCATTTTTGTTCCATGAGATAAGCGTAAATTGTTCCATATAAATAGATTAATGAACAATGAATGAGTAATAAAAAAAAATAAAATTGAAACAGTCTCCATCCTCAAACTGTGATCATAAATAATAAAACTGAGTTAATCCAAATTTTCTGCATTTTTATATGTATTTCCTTATTCTGCTGCAAATAGCGCCCCATAATATGATTTTGAGCAATTTTAGTTGTACCAAATTGTAGAGCTTGTGTTGTTCTATCTTCATGCCAAATATGAAAGTAATTGGTCAAATAATGTTTCACAAAATATTGAGGGAGACAATTCCCCCCCCCCCACCCCTGCCCATTGGTTCTGTGAACGATCAAAATACCTTGGTCTTGATAGGGTTAACGATAATATTGGATTAAATGCTATCAGGCATTTTGTAAAGGAGATTTGCATATTTTACGATCTTATTTACGGTATGATATGTGAGGCGTCGTGCGAAAAGCAGACTATTGGTGAGAGACAATAAATGCGCTAAGACGTCATTTAAATACGCGTGTACTTGTCATCAAACTTTTGTCTGGCGCGCGTCGATCTGAAAGCTAGACAAAACAAAACAAAACAAACGCGGGAAAAAATACTATATTCAGAACCGGATGATCCTTTCTTTTGCTGTGACTTATGGGAGCGGGTTTGTGGATTTCTGATTGCGGTACATTTTGATTGGATAAAATTTGACAACTTGCTCTTATCCTCGGAAGGTGAGTTAGCCCAAATGTATGGCAGTTTTAAATCTACTTTTATTTGTTTTAATTGCAATGTCAGCACTCAAAAACATGTGAATGTGATTAGATCTACCGGTAGATCTACCTGATTTGTGTTGCGTGTTATGTTGAGAGCTTGTATTTTTGTAATGCAAATTCGGGAAATAATTGACTTCAATGCGAATGCGGTGCGAGGCCTTTGTCGGCCTATAGCTTTACTCTGCAGTCTAACTTAAACGCCTAAAATAGCTTGTAAACTTGGAGAGCTGGTAGAGTTTAGTTGCAATATCAATTATTATTCATATTGAAAACAGTGAGTCGTTTCTAACTTTTCGCGACGAACTCAGTTACAAGTTACACTTTAGACTAGACTAGGGTCTATGGCAATGCCAAACATTTATGAACTTTTCTGGTGTAACTTAGATAGGCCTAACAGTTAAGGAGTCTAACTTACCGTAATCATGAAGTGACATGATTCATGATTTGTGAATGTGAGTCGAGTGAGTGTTTTTAAAGTTAATAAATTGCTCGATAATTATATAACTTTCAGATTTAAAACTATTAAAGTTGGACCTCAAATAAAACGCTTCGCACTTAGGCCTACTAGTCCAGGCATAGATCTAAGTTATGTAGACCTAGATCTATCTGTTGTTAGCGTTAGTTTTCAGAGTGCCTACATTGGATATACTCGGAGAATAATAACGTTCCTCTTCCCCATGGATCTAAATGTTATCATGGTTATTAGGTTTAGTGTCTTTCAGTAAGATTTCCACCAAAAATGGCAAAATGCTTGCCCCCCCCTCCCCCTTCACCCTGATTGTCATAATTTTATTTTGTTTTGTTTGTTTTTATATGGGGGGGGGGTGCGGGGTGTCATGTTTTGTTGTTTGGAGATGACTTTTGTATACCTCTGCCCCTATAATCAATCGCAATTTTTCACATGTTTATTTAGATCTAGGCCCTCCTAACGTTTGTGGGAAGCATCTATCTAAAACATATGCTTGCCTTCCTAAAAAAAAAAAAAAAAATGTTAGCTCTCATTTTGTTGTGTTGATAGGTGTAAGCCCCAGAAATAACAAGTTCTAGATCTACATGACTTCTGTTCACAGAAAGGCAGAAGCTGTCCAGTGTCTCCAGGAGGTCTTGGATGTGACCAACTAGAGTTAGGCCATTTGCAAGATCCTGTGGTCGTTGGAGAGCAAGACACCCTATTATCGACCTGTATTTGGCAGCAGCACTTCAAGCAGTGCCTCAAGCCTCTGACTGGATTTTTCACACCACCACTTGAGGTAGCTTTCCTTGTTTCATTCCATATGTACATGGTATAGTAGAATGTAACCAAATGTTATTAAAAGTAGTGATGGCTACATTGTTTATTAACGAAGGAGTTTTTCTTCTTCAAACGAGTTCAATCATTTAGAAAAAAATGCATTATTTTCTTTTCCTGTAATTTCACTTCCAATTACTCCTGCCCCTGCTATTCGTGCTGCCCTCCCCCCCCCCCCCCCGCTTAAAATTTAAATTTTAAGAAATAAGTTCATTGGGTTTATAAGCAGATACATAAACAAAGGAAACTTGATTAATATCAAGGTTTGTTGAATATCCTCAAATATATAGTCTTGAATCATTGCTGTATTTTTTATATCATTTTTAACTTTTGATTTTGTGATATTAGTTGCAACCCATTTCCCCCATATAGGCCTACCATGGAATATAACTTAAGTAAATTGTCATTTTAAAAGATTTTTTTTTATCAGTGAATGAAATATATAATCACACATATTGTTCATTAATTTTTTTCTAATGACAAATATTAAATATATATATATTAAATTTAATTATTTCATGTATTCTGTTCTTATCAAAACCAATGTGACATCAGGGAAGACGTACACGTTTAAAATAGTTACTAGTGACATTTAAACAAATCAAAATGGAAAGGAAAATGCATGTGAATAATAACTCACTGTCTATGAAATGTGAAGGAATAAAAGTGCAAAGATACTATTTTTTAACATTGTAATATCAGGGATTTCTTTTCATTTGCTTCTATCAATCATGCAGTTTCGAATCATCAGAACGGGCATTGTTTATGCCAAGAAAGCAAGGAATGCTGAGGAAAAGAAATTCTCCCTGTTGGTGAACTCTGCTGACATCCGAAAACTATCAGATGGAAGAGTACCTTTGGAAAGAGATCCACCAATTCTTAGATGAGGATAAGGCAGATTTCTTTGCACCCGGTCTTTATGATCGAGGGGGGGGGGGGGTGGAACAATAGATGTATGTATTTTCATGTGTGAATAAAATAATTGTTCGATATTACAGAGTACAAAAAGTTTAATCGATTGTGCTTTTTGCTGAGCTACCAGGAGGATGTCATTATACTAGTAATTGTGGAAGGTTTGCTGTTATACACAAGAAGTGTGTAATAATTTTAGAACAGTAGGAAGTGAGGAAGTGATGAAAAGCGTTTGGCTTATTATCCCCCCCCCCACAACTCAGGAGGTCAACCATACACGTATGCTCTTTCCAGATTTTTAGAGATACCCCTATCAGTCGAGGAAGCTGATTCAAAATGAGAGGCTTTTGGAGGGAGCTAGCAAAATTACCCCTTTTTACAGGTTTTTATCCACATTCAGGCCCATATATTTCAGGATTTGTCCTCAAAGAATTGAAAACTATCCCAATTAAAAATAGGTCAGGGGAAAAATGCTAAAAGACCCCCATTTCAATAATATCTCGGGGATGTTCCCCGACCTGAGCCCCAAAAATATACCCCTTTCCGGAGAAATCGGGAACAAGCACATGTATAGTTGACATCCTGAGTGGGGGGGGGGGGGGCTTATTATACAGAGGCAGATATCATAAAGAAAATCTGATATATCGTGCTTTACATCCATATTAGTAAAGCTTGAATAGCAAGAGGCGATTGACATCTCTTTGACTAAACTCTGGCTGCTGGCTGATATTTGTTCTTGATGCATAAATTGTTTTCAACCACTTTCACTCCAAATGTATACAGAGTGTGGCAGGGGGAAAAAAATAAAAGAGTACAATAAGTTGGATTAGATTCTGTGTCTTTGTGATTATTTGCTATTTATAATGCCTGTAGCTTTAATATGTAGAACCAAGATTTTAGGAGCATAGATGTTGGGTGTTTTGAATTGAAGTCAAGCAAAAAAAAAAATAAAAATAAAAAATCTGAAAGTATAACCCTTCAGTCCTTGGCATAACATGAAAGTAATTGATTAAATTATCCCAATGAATAACACCCCCCAAAAAAAAAAAAAAAAAAAAAAAAAAAGAATCCTCCATCAGATCAGCTTTTCACTGTTTATTATAGGGGTAATATATTCATACCACATACAAATGGTTTTACTCGTAAATGGAGTTGTCTGTAAGATATTTTGAATTGTGCTAAAGAAAAAACAAATTGGTTTTGTAAACAAGAAAATAAAAATTGTGTGTGTGTGGGTGTGTTATTTTGCGAAGCATGATTTGTTGTGGGTATTAATTTAACTTTGTGTGGGGTCCCAAATGGTGTGTCTGTTGTTGTTGTTTTGTGTGTGTGTGTGTGTGTGTGTTTTTTTTGTGTGTGTTTTTTGTTTTTTGTTTGTTTGTTTTTTTTTGGGGGGGGGGGTCAAGGGCAGGGCCGATGAAGAGTTGACTAGAGGTGGTAGCACTTTTCCACACAAAAATGACGAGCTGCCCTCTCCTCTTAAAAAACCCCAAACTTCGGGCCAAGGTCCCAGTCAGGAAGGGGGGGGGGGTCATGGGGAGGGGCGGATCAAAGATTGATTAAAGTTTGGGCACTTTTCCCACAAATGACATGCTACCCTCTTCCCTTAAAAAAAACCTCGGGTGGCACTCGGGCCAAGGTCCTAGCCCCCCCCCCCCCCCCCAGATCAGCCTTGGTCATTGGTCCTGGCAAACTGGAATGGAAATTGGTGTAATTGCACTCTCCATAAGCTTAGTTTGCATAAATTCAGCATGTGAGTGTGTGGGTGGTGGGTTCGGATGTGGGTGTGGGTGTTGAATATGTTGAAGAATTTATTTTATAAGCTTAGTTTGCATAAATTGGGATGGGTTCGGATGTGGGTGTAGGTGTTGTTGAATATGTTGAAGAATCTATTTTATAAGCTTAGTTTGCATTAACTCAGATGTGAGTGTGTGGGTGTGGTTCGGAAGTGGGTGTGGGTGTTGTTGAATATGTTGAAGAATTTTTGATTGTGTTCTCATGTGCATGTATGCAAACATGTCTGCACTGCACCCAAGCGCCACACTCTTTTGCTTATTACAACAAAAACAAACAAAAAAACAAAAACAAACAAAAAAGACCGACAACACTATTTTCCTAATAAATATGAAAGGATGAAAAGCCTAAATACGCGTACAGCCGAAGGAGGGGGGGGGGGGGTAACATATATTTCAAATGGCCATATCTTATTTAAATGTGAATTAGACTCTAATATTTGTGTACACTTTGTACTAATGTGTCTAGGTACCTGTCGACATAAAAAAATCAAAATCCAAAATTTCACCTATAATACCCATTTTCCCAGGATGCCTCACATATCATTATGAATACAGAAGAATGCGGTAGTTGTTTTTACAACTTTCCGACAGTATACCTATGAACTTTCGCATCCCAGGCACAGGTGATGTCAAGCAAATTATAATAATATATGTTTTCCCGCTCAATATCGTCATTCCGTGATTCAATTGTACATTCGGAGCAACAACAAAAAATAATAACGCATGTTACGATCGCTCTATTAAAGCTTAATTCAATTTATTTTCAATCGTTCAAATTCAAGATCAGTGTGACTAATTTCGCGAAAAGTCATTCAATGCTCATTTTGGTTTTACGTGAACTTGAATGCCCAAAATCTGTACTAAATAGAGACGTATTATCGCGAAAAATCTCCAAATGCTCTGATAATATTTTCATTGGCCTCACGTGGGCGTTTAATTAGTAATATCATGACATGTCACACTATTCATCGGTTTGATCGGACTACATGTTCTTCATAAGACGTTACATTTTTTTAAAGGATATTCATGGCGAGTTAGCCAGTTCTGCATTTAAGAATATACACTCCGAAAAATTAAAGGTAAACATGCATTCTGAACACCTTTCCAGATCAATTATCGGTATATGATTTGGAATAGTGCACGGTTCCATTGGACCCACAGTTGGGTCATTTTGATGCTTTATTATCTAGAGTTTAGTTAAATACATCGATGGGAAATTATATTTGTAGTCTACCTTAAAGTATATGCATATACTTTTTCACTTCCATTATGACCATTATGTTCTTGAATAGCGTGTGTTTCAGATACTTGAAGCCTACTCCATAATCAATGAACCGTCGCTTTTCGAGCGACGATAATTTTTTAGTAGATACTGCTACTACTCCTAGGCTATTTGTATTCAGTCTGGTGAAAATTGGTAGATACTAAAGTCTGCCTATTAAAGTGAATCTTAAAGTATTATTTCGTCTCCAAAATGATAAGAAATTATCAAATTCTGATTCTCATGCACAACTCATAGAAATGTATGTATGGGACTACACCCAAATAACCTGCCCGAAGATGAAAGCTGTTTTTTGGTCATATTGCGAATATTTGTGCAATTGAAGAGCAATCCTTTACATGTTTACAGTAAATCTTTTTACTGTGATATTGTTTACTGTGATACTGTTTATATGCATTGTTGTGCAATGAAAAGTAAAGTCACATGATATGTTATCACACGTGTCGACTTTTAGTACATTTGGGCAGGCGTTTTACCCAAAAAGGGTTATACAGGATTGAGGAGGGGGGGGGGGAGGGAGGGGGCATAACGCATAGTCTCTGAACATTGCCAGGCAGCAACCAATACAAATTATAGTCTCGACATTTCAATGTTCATATCGTTTACCGATGCGGAGCAACCACATCTTAAAAAGCGTTGGTAATAGAAGTGCAACTGCACGTGACTTAAAAAAGCAATGGTTTTTCTCTCAAGCATTTCTGTTTGAAATATGCAGGTCCTGGAAGTAAAGGAGGCCAACTAATAACGAAGGCAGTTTAGAATAATCCAATATGCCGTCAAGCAGAATACAAATCATCATCATCTCATCAAGTTTGATCGATTTATTTTTATCTCATCTCGACATGTGCATCAGGAAAGAACACAGTTTCGTTAAAATCATCTTGCTGATTGGCATCAAATAAATAGGGCACGTAACTGTATATTTTGATGAGTGATGACTGAGTTTCAAACGCAATAATTTTAACATGAAATCACCTGTAATGAAACATAATATAATTGTAAATGAGGACAAATTTTTTTCTGGGTTTTAGATTAAAAAAAAAAAAAAACTAAACAAAAAACAAAACAAAAAACAAAACAAAAAACATAAACTCAGAGAGTGTTTGAATGATAGTAAATAAATAGATAATATATTATAATAATATTTTATTCAAAATGTGATTTGGGCCTGGACTTCTTTTAAAGTATAATGAACTAAAGGAAGACATGAAACAAGACTTGGGTTCGCTAAACTCCAAATTTATTTTCTCCTTCAGTTAATAGAAACACACACATACACATCCCACACACAAACCAAGTTCCCTATCCATCCCTGTTACTGTTCACACAATACTTGCTGCACATATTTTCACCCTCTTCAGGATTTCATTTAATAAAATTTAAAGAGTCAAAGACGATTTAAAATGGTTTATTAACTGGCTGATAAAATGTGGGTCAATCAACATGTTTACATGTTGAAATGGAGGCGCCCAAGGATGTTACGCAGGTTCATGACCTAGTTGTATTGTATTGTTGGCGCGCCGGGAATGTAACTCACGCGGGTATTGTATCACATTGTTGTCGCTTACGCTTAAACAGGTGGTCTTATGCGCATTGGAATGTTTGTGTCTATTTCTGCAACGCTTTCAATTAGCGGCGGAAATGCATCATTCTTCGTTGTGGTTTCTTTGTGATCGGACGCATTTATGTTCGAGTGAAAATTTCGTTTTGGGAATTAGGATAGCGCTGAAAAAAATGGATAATATTTGGCTACTTGGTGGTTGTTCATCGGTGGACCGGATTTATATCACGTACAGATGTGTTGGCTCAGTGGATAGAGCGTCTGCCTTATAATCGGAAGGTAGTGAGTTCGATACCGCGTTAACCAATGATGGAGCGTTTAGGGGATAAATAATAAATCGTACCCGGTCACACTCGACTACAGTGCTTGATTGTGTACTCTGCATACTTAGTAGACAGTACGTCAGAGAGGTTAGCTGCCACTGTTCCAGAACCCGGAGCAACGGAGAGACGACTTCAGCTCTAATATGGCAGGTCGTAGTACATTTTCCTTTTGTTCATAGCTGTAGTTACAAAGTATTTCTAATTAAGTTTTGCTCCGGTGGGCTAGCTATTTCGAAGCAAATTCCGATTAGAGCATGACCCCAGGTGTTCAGAGCTATCTTAAAAATAATAAGATAATAGGTTCTATGCGTGATATATAGATCTGGCCTAATATGTACCAAATGATTCTGGAAATTGAAGGAAAGTGAATAATTGCAGTTTATTTGGCCAAATACGCAAGTTATCTGTCCGAAGACGGACGTTTAGGCCTATGTTCCAAGTTATAATGGTTTGTTTTATTCACAACAAAACTCAATGATTTGTTAAATGCATTGGAGTGTATGTGGAAGCCTCAATTACAATGTGTATGATATCAAGAACGAAAAGTTTTGTGCAATATTAAAGGCCCGGTCCCACTGGCGGGGGGATTAATTGCGCACGAGTTGCGTATACCAATTTCGTTCATCCGCAACAAAAAACAAAAACAAAACAAACAATCTACAATTCATGCGCAAATCATCCTAAAAAGCCAGTGGGTCCGCGCCGGCCCGCCTTAAGGGATTGAAAGTCTCAAATGACGATACTTGTAGACCCGCGTAGTTGATTAATCGGGCTTTTCCGACTCGGCACAAGGGGCTGCATTCAAATTTGGGTAGTTTGTGTAAACAACAATTTGTTATCTGCACTTCTGCAATTAAATAAGACTAGACCATACTTTTTAATATTTTGGGGGCAAGATTTGGCTCCGGCCCATATTGTTGAAAGATTTGACGAATCTTTTATGCTTCTCGAGGGCGTCTTCTGAATCATTTTACTTAGTTTATGGTTAGGCATTTTTGGAAGAACAGGCTTTCGTTTCGGCATTTTGGCAATAATAACATTTCTTCTCCTTTTTAAGGGGATTTAATGGGATTTAATGGATTAAGTCTGTATTGCATGTATTGTGAGGATTACATATACACGAATAGATAAAATAAAGGGATTGTGTAACTTTGGAGAGGCTTGCAAAAAATAGAGTCTTGTAGGCCTTTGGTGTTAGTGCATTTTATAATGGGTCAGAATGAAACCATGAAAATGTCATTTCCACAACTTCAATACTGACGTTACAACAATTACAAATTAATGAATTAAATAAATGAAAATTAAAAATCAAATAAAAGTGCAAGTGAGCGAAAATATTAGATTATTTTCGTTTGTTGACTTTAGTGTCCCTTGGTAAGTTAATGAAAAGGTGATATTTATTAATTAGGATCCCGGCAATAAATTATTGCATGACTGATTGGCTTAGAAATCTTAGGTAATTCAGGTATGAACCAGAAGGTCTACAATTATGATTACAGCATTGGCTTGAATAGTGATCGAATTTATGCTCCTGAAATGAAGTTGACAGTACTTTTTAAAGTAATGCAAGACATTTATAATTTTTCGAGCCCAGAACTGCGCCCAGGTTTCTCTTTTGTTTCTGTTTCAGAACCAGTGAAAAGGGACACCATTGGTTCCTGGGACCCGGTGCATAGCAGTGGAGAGTACGCATCAGCTGAGTGAAAGCCTGGCTATGGAGTAGAGGAGTTTGTGCTAGAGTAGCATTATTCTGGCACCAAGTTATTTAGGAGCCGTTAAAGTGACATTAAGTTCTTGTGTGCGGGGCCGCTGAAACATTGGTACATCTTATAGATATACTCAGAGGTGAACGTAGACGGTCAGTGCAAGTTGGACAGAAAAATGTCGATATACATGTATGAACCGCTATGCTTGAGCTTGCCTCGTGTCGAATACAGTACACGATTAGGAAGCGGCGCACCCCTCCAATGAGGTGCCAAATGGATCAGCTCTACGGGCACCTGCAACAAGTTTTGAGAGACAAGCAAATAAATCAAATACACTTGCTACATAAACGAATCTATAAAAGAGCCCCATCTTCTCTCAGATTCATGGAAGTTCTGTCCTCCAAAAAATAAATAATTTTGGATAAAATCGGAATACCACGTTAACCCTTAGCGTGCCAGCGACACGTTTTCGTGCAATTTTACTTATCTATACAATCGTAATAATTCATTTTCTCTTTGATACTGGCAGTATAGGATTGGCAAAAGAGCACAATTGATTGTAATGTGTTGGTGGATCGATTTCCAGTCATTTACACCAAGCAAGAATATTTCATACCATTTAAAAATATATAAAAAGTAAAACAAAATATGTTGAAATGCATCTACTACGAATGTGTACAACCAGCGGAAAAATAGTAATTACGAGGGGCTATAATGTTTGCCTTATCATGCTTATGGGTTAATGTAACTTTTTAAAGAACTACATGGACTATTTTGCGTTTCAATGTTCAGTGTTAACTTTTGGAATTATAGTAGCAAGTGCTTCATCTATAGCATGCATATCTCATGTTATTCCCGATTGCTATGTACCTCCGTTAAGGCAGATGCATGGGACATTGATGTTACTAGTAGACCTATTAGTACAGTCAATATATGGTTCAACCTCACACTAATTGCAACAGAAAATCTGAAACATGTATCTTGATCAGTAAAGTCTCCTCTACAACATATCAAAAGTCCTAAGGATTTCGAGTGGTGGAAAGGGGTCAAAAGGTCAAAGGTCAATAGAGGTCATTTAGGCCTAAAATCATGTAAAAATGATCTACTCTCATGTTTGTTTTCACTTATAAATTGAAAATTAGTAAAGCGTACTTAACAAAACTTTGGTCAATTATGTATAACAATATGCAGATAAGATGAGCAGGGTTTGGTAGTAACCATTTGAAGGTCAAAGGTCACAGGTCAATAAATGTCTAAAATCTGTGAAAATGATGAGAAATTTCCCTTATCCTAGGCAGAACTTGAAACCCACTACAAGTATGTCGACCAACCTTGGTTTAATTTTGTTAGACAAATGAACCTATAAAATTTGGTTGTCAAATATTTGAAGGGTAAAGGTCAGAGGTCAATAGATATCCAAAATTCTGTGAAAATGATGAGAAATTTCTTTTATCCTACAGCCATAACTCGAGATCAACAATAGAGGAATATCAGCCAAACTTTAGTCTCTATTACATGTAGTCTCTATTGATACTTGAGGCAATGAACTTATATGGTTTTAGTGACAACCATTTAAAGGTCGAAGGTCAGAGGTCAGTAGATGCCAAGAATCCTGTAAAAATGATGAGAAATTTGTTTTATTTTAGCCATAACTTGAGAACTACATGAGGAATGCTGACCAAACTCAGGCAATTATATTACTGAGGCAAATTAACATATAGGCCTACATTAGGTGACAACCATTACAGGTCAAAGGTCAGAGGTCAGTATATGTAAGAAAAAATCCTGTAAAAATGATGAAAATTTTGGTTCATTGTATTGTGTATATTCAGAGACAAATGAACTTGACATAGGTGACAACTATATTTTGAAGGTCAAAGGTCATAGATTAGTAAGTTCTTGATGATAAGAACGTTTTGTAATTATAGCTCTAACGTGAGATCCGGAGTGTGAACCAAACTTGTTTCAGTTATGTATATTAATAGGCAAATTTATGACCTTGAGCATGTTGAGGGTCAAAGGTCAATATCCTGTATACATTATAAGATATTACCTTTTTTAAAACCATATTTAGCGATAACTTTAGACTCGAGTACAACTAGGTAATTGCGCCCACACTTGTAGTGATGGTGTAGAAATCTTGGTATCGACCAAGATAAACTCAATGGTTAATGTTTTAGATAAATATTTGTAAAGTGATGAAACACCACAATATCATGAGAAGATTTGAATGAAAATGCTTCAAATAAAATAGGCACAATTGGTGGCTCATTATAGTTCATCCTTGCCGAGAAATAAAAACATCCATGGAAATATATATTATCACTAGCAATGTCTTCCAGTCATTTCAACAACAAAAAGTTTTAGGTGAATATCCATTAGTATGGGGCTCCTGTCTCAAGGGGAAAGCCCCCTCACCTCTCAGGCGGTCAACCATACGCTCATTCCTTTGATTTCTCGGGAAAAGGGGTCTCAGTTCAGGGGAAAAATTCTGAAAATCATTGAAATAGTGGTCTCTTGGCATTTCTCCCAAAATGTTTTTAATTAGGGATAGTTTTCAAATATTTTTTTTGAGCAATTCCAAAATAGGGTCCTGTATTATATAATGTAAAATGATACTGGTGGTACAGGGGTAATTTGCAAGCTTCCCTTCCAAAAGACTGTTAAAGGGGATTATGTCTGTAAAAGTATACAATCTCCTCAAGTGAATTATCATTGCTTTTCCTTGATCAGTATTGATGATTAGCAGAGCCCTTCACCGCACAATTTTTGTTGACAAAAAATAAAGAATAATGCAGGGGCGACATTTTGGGCCACAGATCTAGATGTTTCCTTGAAGGCAAATGTATCTAGCATCACAATAAAGGTTTATTGTCATGGAAGAGAAATGTTGGAAGACTTAACCGCATCATTTGTGAAAATGAAAATGCTCCAAATAAATGAAGCCTTATATGAGAAAATACTATCTAAATTTAGTTTTGAGCCCTAACCTGTAACATAAAACATATAAGTGTATGGTATATTTTGTACCAAGAGTTACACTCAATGATCTTACCTCTTTTATGTTACACGGAAAAAAAACTACCGAAAATAAACAATAAAATCCATCACAATTAAATCTTGATCACTAGTATTCAAAATGATCTTAAACATTTACTAACAAACCCTGATCAGCATTATGTATGTCCTACAATTAATGTTTGGTAAATAATCAATCTCAGAATTACTTTTGAATCCATTCACATACTTCTCATGCTTCAGTGGCGGATCCAGGCAGGGGCATAGGGGACACGCCCCCTCTATAATACTAATTCTAATTGACTCTACATGTTAAAAATCAGGAAAATTTGGCGGCTCACTACTCATGGGTTGAGGCGCCTCCTCTATTTTCAAATCCTGGATCTACCACTGCACTTCTTGCGTTTAGCATGATATTTCATCATTTTTACATATTTAAGACTTTTGGTAACCTATCGGACATTTACAGTTGAATTACATTTACAGTGTTACATGTACCATCAAAATCTGTTCAACAAGGCTGGGTAGAAAGTCATTTCATCAGTACTTCTTAACTTCATCATGGAATGTATGCACATTGTATAGCATTATTTGTCCCTCTTTATTTTATATATAATTAACCAAACTTTTGATAACATTAATGAAAAAAATTTCTTGTCATTTCCTGAGTAAATTTGTCTTTTGTCATTGACTTTAAAATCTTGAAACATAATAATTAGGTTGGCAATAATCAAGTGTCATGAACGACAATAACCTTCCTAATTATCAAGGGCTTGTGAAATAATTGTGAAGGCAAGGAATTTTCATTATTCTGACAAAATTAATTTCCAGTCATACACAGTCATGTGTCCTTTGACTTTGAAAGACTTTCCCATCTGCAGTTCATTGGTTCATCTCCTCATCAGTAGTCCCTTTCATGTTTTGGACAGGGTTTTAAGCCAAAAATGACTTTTTAATGACCATTCACCTATTGCATAGTTGTCAAAGTTGTCATAGTTGTATTTCATCTTCCTATATTCATACATTTGTTTGAAATACATTCAGAAATTTTCAGTCATTGCAAAAGCAAAAAGTAGTTTCTCATCCTTTTTTTTTACCAGAATGAGACATTTATTTAGTGACCTCTGACCTTTGACCTTCATGGAAGTCTCAAAAAACATTATTTAGCTGCCTTTAAATAATATGATAGATCGAAATTTGGTTGAAATCCCCCCAGAGATCTACCCTGAAATCTTATAAGTTCATTTATATGATAATCGACCCAAAATTGCTTCATCATTTTCAAATATTTAAGATATTTATTGACATCTGACCTTTGACCTTTAAATAGCTACTAGTCATCAAAGCCTTCAAAGTTAATTTCAACATCAACATTGCATTTAGTTTGGTCGAAATTGTTTTAGTGGATTTCAAGTTACAGTTACTTAGCCCATAGGAACTTTCAAAGGATTTACACAGGATTTGGGATTTGACCTCTGACCTTTGACCTTCAAATTTTTATCACCAAAACCTTATAGGGTCATTCACCTAACAACATTGAACCAAGTTTGGTTGAAATACCTCTAGAGGGTCTCAAGTTAAAGCTAGAACAAAGGAAATTTCATGTCATTTTCACAGGTTTTTGACGTTTATTGACCTCTGACCTTTGACCTTCAAATGGTTATTACCAAAACCTGTTCATTTAATCTGCATATTGCTATACATAATTGACGTAAGTTTTGTTAAGAATGCTTTGGTAATTTTCAAGTTATAAGTAAAAATAAACATGAGATTACATCATTTTTACATGATTTTAGGCCCAAAATGACCTTTATTGACCTTTGAACTTTTGACCCCTTTCCACCACTCAAAATCTAGGACTTTGATATGTTGTAGAGAACTTTACTGATCAAGATACATGTTTCAGATTTTCTGTTGCAATTAGTGTGAGGTTGACCCCTTTTTGTCTAGAATGACTATACTATATGGTCGGTGTGTTATGAACTCGCACCCAAATAGGGTGGTGCTTGTTACGCTTTGCTATTTTCAGCATTAATTTGTTAATATTTTCCAAAGTAAGAAAGCTTATGTAACAAATTTGGTCTCATTTTTGAAGCTATGTGACTGTGCTAGCTCCCTGTGAAGTTTCATTGTTTTAGGTAACATTCTAGTGGAGTTACAATGGTTTGGGACAGTAGGGGTGGTGCTGGAAGCGGCGCCTCCGGAAGCCGGCGCCGGGGCGCGCCGCCTGTACAAGTCAATGGAAAATTTTACATTATTTGGGTTGATTTGGGGAAAACTTGAATTTCTCTGCCAAATTTTGGCTTATGACTGTGAATGTGGTAACCAAACTGAAGCTTATAAACTGCTTTATACCATGAAATCACTGAACAATAGTTGATGTACAATAGTGCCCAGGAAGGCTCAAACAATCGTATATTTGACCTAAAAAAGCAATGCCTCCTGTACAGAGTCATTAAGAATTAGAGATATTGTAGTACCGTAGGAAAAATTGCAGTATCATCTGCCAAATTTAGCCTATGATTGTGAATTAGCACCAAACTGAAGCTTTTAAACTGCTTTATACTATCATATCACTTTGACGATATGTTTGATGGTGGCAACAGTACTTAGCAGACCCAACCCCTCATGAATTTGAAAAAGCTATATTTCAGGGCTAAATTTCAGATCGTTATATTTTTCATTCCAAAATTGTAAACCATAATGAATTATACTTTGTTGAAAGGTCTTATTATTCTCTACCAGAATATAAATATTATTAATATTTGGTGATTATAAGTGACTGACGATAAAAAACAATGAAAAATTAAAAAAATCTAAATTTCCTGAATGTTTTCTTAATACTTTTTTATCTGGCACCTGGTTTTAATTTTTCAATGCAGATTTAGATTCCTTGAGGAATTTCCTTTAAAAAAAACTATAGTTTTGATATATTAGGGGTATACGTTTCGAGATACAGGTCTTTGAAGTGAAAAAGTGCCATTTTGTAGTAAAATTGGCATGTAACCAAAAGGCGGCGAACTTATAACACAACGGCCCCATAGGAAAATGTGGTACTTTGTTTAAGTCATTCAAGTCTCTGACTATGGAAATTTGTAAACGATTCAGTAATACTTAAAGGTAGGTGTCTGAAAGACAAATTCATGGAGTAATATGGTTTCGAGTGACTTAGTATGCTACTCACGTCAACTGTAGTAACACCGATTAATGGTATTGTATATTGCAGGCTCGTATTTGGCTAGCTATGAAGGTTAACCCTTTCATTGAAAGGAATCTGTTAATGGCTTATGAATTGATCACCCGTGCAGCAAATACGTAACGTTGTTATGTTTTAATGTATATAAACTGGTGTAGAGTTTTGGTGACAAAAAATGAATCGCATATTACCGAACAAAAAGTCTTAAAACTGGGTAGTCCTACACCTGCAGTGAATGCGCGTCAACATCCATGTCGTTTGCTTCGATATGCCAAGTAATAGCTAAAGTGCAAAAAAAAAAAAAAAAAGGGGGGGGTAAGAGAAGGGCAATAATATTTGAATTTTTTCAAAGGTATTTTTCAGGTAGATAGATGTTTGGACCGGCGTTTCAACGCGTAATATGTCAAATAGATTACTCCAACCGGAATCGCGGTATTTTAAAGTATGTTATTGAAATCAATTAGTTCCATGAACATTGTCCTAAGAACGGGAAATGACGAATAGTTATTTGGCGGGCCGATCACATATAAATATCATCTCGCGTTTGGCGGTAATTTGTTAAATTTAAGCCACCAAATCTCTTTCGCATGGTCGTCATTGGTCTTGACAACTTGTCATTTGATAATTTTCGACCCCACTCGATATTTTACAGGCGAGGGGAGTGCCATGTATATTTAGTTGAATTTGTTCGCATGTCAATTCATAGGTTTGCCGCCAATTCGATTTGAATGCGGGCGGACTAGTTGTACCTATCATATTAATTTTCAAACTCTGTAAACCGGAAGTAAATTAGGTGTCACGCTTCATCTTAACGCCTCACCTGATCTTAAAGGCGGCGAGGCTGGTATCTGGTTTATGATGATTTGATATAATGTTTTATATCTGTCCCTGTGTTATTGCATGGTATTACATGTTTAGGGTTTCCACTCGATTTCGAGGCGGGGGAGGGATAATTTTTTACTAGTAATAGGCTCGCTGACTCGATTTTCTGAGAGCGGGCAGGCTGGTAAACATATTTTAGGTCTTCACTCGATTGCTTTAGGCGGGGAAGGTATTAATGTTAACGTAAATGAATTATCCTGTTGCGGCAATAACAAATACATGGAAATGAAATTGAATGATATACGTTTATGCCTTACTCCGATTGCATAGGCGGCGGAGGCTGTTATCTGTTCATGATGATTATATGTGTTATTTTTGTTGTTGTGACATCTCAAATGATAATTTGCATAAGGCGTCCATCACAAAGTTTCAATAAAGCCACGACAAACCGCAAATACCGTGTTTGTTATTTTGTCAGCCGGGAATTAATAAAATTTAAAGAGTCAAAGACGATTAAAATGGTTTATTAACTGGCTGATAAAATGTGGTCAATCAACATGTTTACATTTGAAATGGGCGCCAGGAATGTACGCAGGTTTCAGTTGACGCATAGGTATTGTTATTGTTTGGCGTCGCCGGGAATAGTAACTCCACGCGGGTATTTTATCACATGTTTTCGCGCTTTACGGTTAAAACAGGGTGGTTCTTATGCTCATTGGAATGTTTGTGTCTATTTCTGCAACCGCTTCTTCAATTAGCGGCGGAAAATGCCATCTCTTCGTCGTGGTTTCTTTGTGATCGACGCGATTTATGTTCGAGTGAAAAATTTGCCCACCACTCCCCATTATCTCCAACTTGAATTGAGTTTGCTGGTATGCGTTAGACGATGAAAAATTGGTGGAATATATTTATTATATGTTTCATAGAAGAAACAGATAGTTAAAGGTTAAAAGTAGCGGAATTTACATATATTAATTGGACACGTGATGAAATGAATATTAACGTAAAGTCTATGTACTATATAAACTGTTTTGGAAGTCGGAATTTTAACAATAATATGAATTTAAGAGTGGCGTTGGTGTTAGGCCAAGGGTTTTCCAGAACTTTGGGCCCTGTCGGGCCAAGCTGGTTTTTTACCCGGGCAGGGGCCTGGTTAGGGAAAGGATCCGATGGTGCTTTGTCGGACGGGGGCTGGCATAATGATTTGAGTATAAAAATAATAATGGTAATTGTATACACATTGCTCTCTTCATGAATGTGAAGAAAACTCATGTTTTATTCCAGACTGTCTTATGTTTGAACAATCCCTGCTAATAATTTGCATTGTGATATATAAGGCTAAAGCTGTGTGTTATGCCTTGATAAAAATTTACGATTTCTTGACGGAAGTTAACCGTATTTTGTTGGTTGAATGTCTCAAGTTTGCCATATATTGCTGATATTGACAAGAGAAGAAACCGATTTAATAATTTTGGTATAGAAAGTATAAATTAATATTGTACATGTTATGGTACTGTACGTGTATCCCTCTTGATGGAATATGAGTTTTATAAATTGAATCGGTGTGTGTCAAATTAATTTGGCAAGGTCACACACTGATTTATATATTAACGTCGTGCACAAAGTGTTGATAGGGGAATTTCCAAAAGGGGTGTTTACCCCGTTTTAGATGGACCATGTAATACGTTCGCTGAAAGTTAATATTGGCGGTTTCAGAGTGATCATGGCAGGCTGTGGAATAACGCAATGGTCGTGTTCAAGTCTAGTGACAACCTGTCATTGATAAATTTTCGACCCCACTCGATTTTTTACAGAGGCGAGGGTGCCATGTATATTAGTTGAATTGTTCGCATGTCAATTTCATAGGTTTCTGGCCCAATTCGATTTGAATGCGCGGCGGACCGCTATTTACCTACATATTAATTTTCAAACTCTGAAACGGAAGTAAATTAGGCGTGTCACGCTTTCACTCTTACGCTCTCCACCTGTCTTAAAGGACGGCGAGGCTGGTATCTGGGTTTATGATGATTTGATATAATGTGTTATATCTTCCTGTTATGCATGGTACTACATGTTTAGGTTCCACTCGATTTCAGAGGCGGGGATGGGATAATTTTTTACTAGTAATAGGGCCTGACTCGATTTTTCTGAAGCGGGCAGGCTGGTAACATTATTTTAGTCTCACTCGATTGCTTAGGCGGTGGGAAGGTATTAATGTTAACGTAAATGAATTATACCTGTTGGGCATAACAAATACATGAAATGAAATTGAATGATATACGTTTATGCCTTACTCGATTGCATAGGCGGGGAGGCTGTTATCTGTTCATGATGATTATTATGTGTTATTTTTGTTTTATGACATCTCAGAATGATAATTTCAATCAAGCGTCCATCACAAAGTTTCAATAAAGCCACGACATAACCGCAAATACCGTGTTTGTTATTTTGTCAGCCGGGAATAATCCAATTTCTCCCCTACTGATAGATTAACCTCCGTTATTTTTGCTTTAAACACGAACCCCAAGGCTAAAGGGTTCATTTAAGAAATATGTCCTGATGCTCTGATCATGCAAATAGACGGGAGATGTTCCAGTAATCGGTTTGAGGAATAACTTTTTGTTTACCATTGGCTAACCCCTTGAAATGCTTTTTAACAGATTGGAAGTTTGGCAAACATTCTTAGGAGTTACATACATTTGCACTACCAAAACAGAAGCGACAACCTTTTGACACTTTTCGACAACGTAATACCTTCCTAAAATTTACCCTCAGGAAAAGTATTTTTAAAATGTGGATAACATTTCGATGAGAGACCCGTGTATCCTTTAATGAAGCAGATACAGCTTTTCACATTAGACCCTCCTTAACGATATAATCCACAATTTATTATCCTGCCCAAGCAGATGTTTGTATACCATCTGTTTAGTAGATGTTTGTATACCATCTGTTTAGTATTATTTGTTTAAATTCCGTCATTAAAAAAATGATACTGACTTTATTACGGACAATGATGTTAGGATTTGAAACTAAAATCAGACTGAATTATTCATATTGAGATAAATTGCTTTGTTTGCGCCAGCATAATTTGAATTGAATAATGTCGACATCCATTAGGCAACCAATACATATCACTGCACGGCCTTAAAAAAAAAAAAAAAAAAAAAAAAAAAAAACGAAAAAAAGCAAACAAAACAAATCAAATCAAAGCAACGAATTGAAAGTTTACGTATCCTCAAAATTAAGATTTCATGTTCTTTTGTGGATAATTTTAATGTTCGGGTAAGTAAGTGGGAGTGAATAACATATTAAAACATTAAATAACGCCAGGTTTGATTTACACAATGTTTTTGATTTTGATTTTTATTGAAACGTTTGGGGAAACATTTGTGACTGGAAAGTGGTATAAAGATGTTAATTTTCCTTTTAAAGTGTCGATCTGAAAATCTCAATGTGGGAGATACATGTATATCTAAAAAGTGAACAATTCAAAGAATAATAGTGACATTTTTGCTTTAAAACGATATCTTGCAATCCAAAGCAATCCGAAGCTTTTAATAAGAATACAAATTTTGTTTCAGTGTTATTAAGAATAAGTAAAATAAATGCATTACTTCTTATTTATTTGGATATCTTTTAATTGTATGGACAAAATCTTTTACGTCTTATATTGGAAATTAAGGCAGAAAGAGATTAAGATTTAATTTACTGCGAAATATTAACCACTTGACTGCTCCATGGAGCTCATTGCAAGTACGAGTATGACCAGCGTGGCGCTGCCTGGTATGTCAAAACAGACAAAGCTCAGACAATAGCATGATCACGTAATATTACGTGGTCCGCGCACAGTGTACAAACGCCAAGCAATATTACGTGGTCCGCAACCAAGTGGTTAATCCGATGATAATGGAGCACCAAGTGACACTCACTTCTATAGGAGTGCAAGAACACCGGGACTCATCATTTATTCATGTTATTACCATGTCGGTCCCGTCTACTGTTAATCAGTATTTTTTAGCTTTTAAAAAACACTTCGCTAATGGGGCATGAAAAAAGTTACCCGGCTGAATGGCAAAAGCAATGGGGCAGACAAATGACAGAGTAGATTCCATTAATCAGGGAAACAAGAGTTACGCACCTGGAAAATTGGTAATATGTTCTGCAAATTGGCACCGCGTTTTATATTCATATATTATCATAAATGCTTGACTGTAATTATTGTTTTAGGTATTGTCAACTTTTTGTTATTTTATATATTTTTCCGGTTTCATCATGCTGCAGTCTTCATTAGTTTTTACCATAGATCCGACTATAAGGATCCATGATTTTTTTACTTTCTAAAATGAAACATTACAATTTTAAACATGGTCTTTATTGGTTACTACCTCTGTTTCCAAATACTAATCTTTTAACTTTGAATTATTTTGCAGGACAAGCTGCAATGACAGACATCTTCGAAAATCGATGATCACGGGTTAGACTAAGGAATATGTGAAAATCATGGTTTAGAACGGGGTTACATAGATACTACATGTAATGCTCTTATAAGTTTCTTTTTTGTATTATTATTATTGTTTATTAATTTATTTATATTTCTCATGTTGTGTAGAAAAGGAGCCTTTAACAATATATGTCAGCATAAAACATTAAATATCGCTAAATCTTTGAACTCCCGACTATTCTGTATCCTTCTGAACATCAGCCTACACAAACATCAGGGCCCGTTATGATTAAGTCTAAATATCTTTTCTAAGATTTTGTCCAGGAAAAAAATCTTAACTTTTATTCCAAACACGTAAAGCACTTTGTCTGAGCTCAGAAAGCATTAAGCAAAAGTCTTAATTCTGTTAATATTATTATGTTTAATTTATGGCCTCAAATGAGCTTGCCATATAATCAACATCCAAGTTAAGCCGCTAGGTAGTTAGGCTTAAAATTAGTATAAAATTCGCTTTTTTAATGTGCTTATTTGTAAGAGCAACTCTATTAAAGATGTTTTACTCAGCCCAAATCAAAGAATTTATGCTCAACTGTCAAAAATAGGCTAAGCAAAATACTCTTTATTAAAACCAAAATTTCTTTTAGCAAAAAAAAAAATCTTAAGTTTCATGCTTAAGTCCAACATTTATGGAATACTGGCCCACAATTCAACAAGGTATTAAATCAAGCCTCCACAAAGGTTGACAAATCCCTTTCAGAACATATCGGCTTTAAAATTCATCGTTAGGATAGTTAAGAGTAAATCAGCTGAAATGTCAGTCGCTATATTTAGGACCAACGACATCAACAGTTTGGATTTATTCCTGCATGGCTATGATCTTTGAAATAAAAAACTCATCACATTTGTCCTTTGTATTGTTGATACGAAAGCACATTAGTGAAGCACAAATATTCTCTGATTGTATAATTTGTAGCAAATAGTATTCTGTGTAAATGTAATGCTTCGTTCGACTGTGTAAATTTTTTTTCTCCTCCATCTCTCATCAATTTATCCGTCTCTCTCTCTCTCTCTGTGTCTCTCTCTGTACAATATCTTCTAAACGACTTTTATCCTTTTCCCTCTCTTTCACTTATCCTTCCCCCGCCCTCTCTCTCTCTCTCTCTCTCTCTTTCTCTCCCCCCTCCCTTTCTCTCTCCCCCCTCTCTCAATTCTCTTTAATGTCTCTTTCTGCAAGAATTCATCAATAGTTTTATTTGTTTTTCATTATAATGACAGGTGCCCTTCTCTATATGAAAGGTTTGAAGTCGGTCTTGGAACTTCTGCTATGCAACCTAAGGCTATCATGGCTATAGACACGCCAACATCCGTCACATCATGATGTAATTAGGTGAGCCACTACGGATATCATGGGGTGGTTGGGATTTTTATTTATTTATTTATCATCATTATTGTTATAAACTTTATCATTATAATTATTATTGTTATTATTATTATCATTATTATTATTATTATTATTATTATTATTATTAATTATTATTATTATCATACCATTAGAAAGATAATTTATTCTCCTTTTTATTGATATCCTATGTGTAATGATTGTGTCATGCTTCAATGCAGAAAATATCAAAATATGGAGAAAAGTAAAAAGTCGAATGTTGCAAAATGCATTTATCAAAGTTACTATAGCCATAGGGTATCAATTAAAAGAAGAATAAATGAACTTTTTAATGCTATAAAAAGTTAATAATGATTTAAAATCCACATTAAAATGTATCAAGGTTCAGAGTTGTGTTATAGAAATCTAAACTCCGGTTGCGGAACTCCAATGTGATCAATAAAAATGCATTTTACAACATTTTACTTCTTACTTTTCTCCATATTCTGATATTCTCTGCATTGAAGCATGACACAATCATTACAAATATTATATCAGTAAAAAAAGGGAATAAATTATCTTTCTATGGTATGAATATCAGGAATAACTAAAGCGTACCTGAAAAGTTATCATGGACCATGATTTGCGGAACTTTTTGTGAGGGGTTTATATATACCTGAAAAGTTCAGGTATATATATTTATATATATATTTATATATATATATTTATATATTTTTTGTTCGGGGGGGGGGGGATGCAATTGTGACATGCATACTTTTACAACAAAAGGTCAAATTAACTCTATTCTGTGCTATTAGGGCCATATACATGTACATCATTATCTTAATAGTGTATCCTTCGTTTGAAACCAAATTTTCGTTGATCATGTTGATTTACCTTCGTATACATTTTGCTTCACAGTCTGAGGGTCCGTAACGCAAATGATTGAGTTCAATTGCAAATTTGAAAACAAAAATTTAAATTGGTTAGTGGTCAATATTTAAAGAGAATGCGCATGCAACATTGATCTTGATTTGCCCTATTACTTTTTTTTTTTACGATTGATTGTAAATAATGTTGATATGTTAGGCTTAACGTGGAGAAACCTAACTTATTAACACCCTAAGCACCATATATATATATATATATATATATATATATATATATATATATATATATATATATATATATATATATATATATATATATATATATATATATATATATATATATATATATATATATATATATATATATATATATATATATTGTAATAATTTTGGAAACGGAATTCAATTTATAAATAGCCTGACATTATATATTGGATACGGATGTGCAACTGTGGACTACGATGCTAAAACTCCATCACACTTCGACCCTCTTTTCTTTCACGGAAAATGCGATTCTCACTCGAATAGGCCTAGTCATAAAATATTTACTATACAAATGATCATTTTTCATCTCAATCAGTTTAAATGCCATCACCGGGAGTTCTAATGTTATGACGTTGAATAATAAATCGTGCACTACAGTGCTTCCCAGAACAAAAGTAAACCGAAATTTCCGAGCCTCACATTAAAATTTTATAGGTTGTAAGACGTGAAATATACAGTGCGTCCCAAAAAGAACTATACACTTTTGACAAGGCTACCAAATTAAGAATGTATGATTCTTGGGGAAAAGGTTTAGATGTATATAAAGCTCATATCCTCAACTATCATTATAACACAACAAATTCTGAAAATAACGCATTCTTCAGTGAGCAATGCCCACTTTTATGAAGGACACAAAAATTTACCACCTGGTAAAGAAGGATTCAAAGAAATAATGGAATGAATAAGCTAACAAAGGTCAGAAATAAACAATCAATATTATGCAAAATGTAGTTTTACTCCTCACTTTTGCTCTGACTTCAGTTTATTTTTGTCTTTGTTAGCCGATTTATTCCATTATTTCTTGAATGCTTATTGGCGTGCCATACTCAGGGGATAAATGAATAGAGAATTCCTGCGCGGGTTGTTTTTTGTGTCCTTCATAAAAGTGGGCATTGTTTACTGAAGAATGCGCTATTTTCGGAATTGTTTGTGTCATAATGAAAGTTGAGGATATGAAATTTATATACATCTAAACTTTTTCCCCAAGAATCATATTGAATTGAATTTATTCATTAACAACAACAACAACAACATCTTCATACAATGGTGAATACAGGTACAGAATACATTGGCATGGATTCAATAATTATTATACAAAGTGTTGGAGATATAAAATAGATAGATGTAAAAGAATATAGTTGTTAATATAGGAACCAGAAGGTAGCACATGTGCTAGTCGAGCCTGGCCCCTAGTATAAGTATTATTTTGGTAAAAAAACAAAGAAAAAAAACTGTTATGTACAAATTAATCTAAAACTACTTCTGTAAAGTTTATAGACTAGAATGAATCATTAAATAATAATAACAAAAACAAATCAAAACATGATTACGTAAGCTTAATTTAGCAGTAAATAACTCGACAGGAGATTACGAAATGAATTTCTGTTTTTTTTTCTCTCTGTTATATACTCTGGTAAGCCATTCCATAACTTTGTTCCCACAAATGATATCGAGAATTGGCCCTGTGTTGTTCTACACTTAGGCATATACAATTTATTTTTTCTTAACCCTCTTGTGGAACAATTGTGCTCTTACTTGGCAATAATCAGTTAAAGAATGAGGTAGCCTGCGATTCAATAAATCATATACAAATGTTAAGACAGCTGGATCATGTAAGTTATAGACGTTTAGGATCTTTAGTTTTGTGAACAAAGGTTTGGAATTTGTCATCCATGGGCCGAAAGTTGTTGCTCGCATTGCCATTTTTTTAGTATAAAATAGGCAGTTCAAATTAGTTTTATAAGTACTTCCCCATACTTCAATGCCATATGAAATATGTGGCTGTATCAAAGCTTTGTATAGTAAGATTAAGATGTTCTGTGGAACAAAGTGACGAAGTCTCAATAAGATACCTACTTTTTTACAAATACATGCATTAAAGGTCATGTATACTGTTGGGAGAATACATTTTTTGTTTTGCTTCCAGAGCAGAATAATATGAATGAATACCTCAATTAACCTCTGTGTACAAAAGGATTTGTTATAAAATCCACTCTAACACCTGAATTTAGCAACAAAACTGTGTAAATATATCAATTGACAGTCCCACAATCGACAGGATCTCACAGGCACAATGCCAGCATACAGCGGTTTGTGTGCAAAGCATATGCTATTCCCATACACAGACTGTACACACAGAATTCACTCAGCTATACCAATCAGCTGCTGGTTGGCATGCCCAGAGTTCTGGGGTGAGAATGAAGGAAGTATGGCCTTACTTTGATGAACATCTCCCCGTGCTCATGCAAACTATTACATATCATTGAAAGACATGCATGGAACATAATTATATCCTTTGCCCATATATTGTTATGTCTTTAGAACACTATGAGGACAAGTTGAGCAGGTTTTTAAAAAAATCAGTGTTTTCTACTACAACTATACTTGGGCTTTAATCTTTTGAATATACGGTTTCCATGTCAGATGATTGTCAATTTGTAATTCTACAAAAGATGCTACATTTACCTCACACAATTTTGAATTATCCATTTATTTTTAATTTGGTAGCCTTGTCAAAAGTGTATAGTTCTTTTTTGGACGCGCTGTATATTTCACAATAAAGAGTATACAAAATTTCGTATTCTATTCAATGATATCAGACTTATATCTGTAATGTGACTGATAACTGAGCATTTGGGATTATTTAGGCAAAAGCTGCACTTGCATTTCAATAGTCCAATTAATATTTTGTCCGTTATAAATGGCCTCAGAAAGGCTGACCTCAGAAAATGAATGATCAGAAAGCCAGGGTGCTTTTGCTAAAACTTGGTGCAAGCTATTTTTGAGAGAAGTCTTAAAATCTCCAGCTCTTAGTCATCCATGACGGCACAGGTATAAAGTTTGTAAATCACAGGTATATCACCATATGCAAATAAAGTTACTTTATGTTATGATTTAAGAATTAATGACACGTCACGTAAGTTTTACAATTCTATTACGAGGATCTCAAAGTTGGGTTTACTTTTATTTGGGACACACTGTACAGAGTGAGTCAAAAATAATGTCCTATCATTTCGAATTTGTCTTGTTTTAAGAATGAACATTTAATCATGGTTTTCATGGTATATCTTGGTAAAGTTATCCTCCCAGCATATTATGTTGGTACCATTTTCATTTGGATCTTTGCCAGCATGACTGAATGACAGACAATCTTCAGAAGACGGAAAGGTCTCACTTGCACCAAGTGGCTGGGTGGAGATTAAAAACAAAAGTTGACAGAATATGTGTACACACATACACACATACACACACACCCTCTCACCACACCCACACACAACCACATACACCCATGCTCTCTCACACACACTCACATTATCACTCAGGCACCCACACACACAGTAAACAATTCACAATAAAAATTCCCATTTGATATTTTGTTAATCAAGACCATCACTGAATGCTTGGGACGTAGTAATTCCCTAACAACTGTTTGTGAGTGAGGGTGTGTGTGTATGTGTGTTTGTTTGTTGAGGGTGTGGGTGTGTGCGTGTGTGCGATGGTATGGATGAGATAGGATATATAATAAATTCTCAATTTGTTTATTTTTCACCCAGCCACTTGGCGCAAGTGTAATCTTACCGTCTTCTGCAAAGGTCCAAATGAAAATGGTACCAATTATATGCTAGGCGGATGACTTTCCGAAGACGTATTATGAAACCCATGACTGAATGTTCATACTTTCCTTAAGACAACTTCAAAATGATGGGAAATTTTTATTGCTCACTCTGTATTTTCAAACACGCATGCATGAAAAGAAACACGTTTTCTGCCTGCGGCATACTGGCTCCTTCTATTATGCGACAACTTGTACATGTATAGCCTACATCCACGATATTATGAAAAAGGGGGTTATTTCAAGTCAAGTGTTTTTTTTAATGTATCGGTGAACACTCAATGCATGGTATGAATATATATTGTAAATGGATAAAGGCTAGTATTCGTAACTATTTCATGCGATGTGTTCTCATTTGATCTAGAACTTAAAGAAAGGCGGTATAAGAATCCTAATCCTAAGAATTAAAACAAAATAAAGAAATAAATGAACACTTGATCGGTAATGTCACGTGATTTTCCTTTTCTTTTAACTTCCATTAATATATTTTGAAAATTGTACCTTCCTTCTAACCATATAGGGCATGACAATTTTCTTATGCAAAAAAAAAAAAAAAAAAAAAAAAAAATATATATATATTTATATATATATAAATGGAACGATAATACCCCCCCCCCTAATAATTTTTATAGAACAGCACCCTTTCCCCGTTATTGAAGAGGGGACTGAAATACACAAAGGTACTCTACATTCACATAATATGCTGTTCTCTTTTTTTTCCTCATCGCCACAACTTCTAATTCGTCCGTTCACCTTTGCTGATACCGAAGCCCAGAAGCATATGCTTTTCTTTCATTCAGACACACAGCAAAACCTAGATTTCAATCATGTACACATTGAATCTTTTTGAAAATATGAATTTAGCGGTTAGAGCATTTCTGGCGCAATTCCCTCAAAACAGGCCTTCTATTCTGGGTGATCATGCTATAGATGTAGCTAATTTAGGACAAATGACTGTATATAATTGAAGGAAAATAATATCATGGAATTTTCCTTCCCATCCGTGCCTGTATAAGTAGTTTTATATTGAAAAAGAAAAGTACCGCCAATTTTCTCGGACCTCGGCCTTTCTGATATAGGTTTTCCGGTAAATTTTAAACTCTTTGACATCGAATTCGTTAATGTTCATTCAATTAAAACGATACCTCATGGAGTGGAGCTATCGGTCAATCGATTTAACTTTTAGATTTTTAAATTTTAGACAAAAGTGCTTGTAAGAAATGTCAAATTAATCGGAGATAGTTTAAACTTGACCGGGAAAACCTAAAGTAAAGAAACATGCACATCTATAATGATTTTTAAGATCGTCTCTTTCAGTTTATTTGTGTTCTATCATATTACCTTTCACTCTATATATTTCAAATAAATCTCCAAAAGTGAAGACCAACAAATTGGAATAAGTAATACTGTACCCCAGCCTTAGAAGTGGGGCAATGGCACCTTGGGTCCACAGAATCTGCCAAGGCATTTGAGGAAAGTGGAATCGAAAATACAAGCAGACGTTTGACCTGAACCTTGCTCTTTTGTTGAAGTCGTCGAGGATTCGGCCAATTTTAATAGTGAATTTCTCTCTTTCTCTCTCTGTTTCCTATATGTTTCCTTTTATACATCTCTTTCTCATGGGCCTGCCATTTCCCTTTTGTTGCTTTTTTCCATTCTCCCTCTATTTTTTTTTTCTTTTCCAATTGATCCCTGATTAGAGACCTGGGTTGAGAGCAGTTTCACGAATGTTAACAATAATATTACAGGCATGAAATAACGGCTCGGAAATTCAGGGCAGCATTTTCTATGCTATTACTTTTCAAGACAAACGCACTTTTACTGCCACATTTTACTATACCATTTTATATTGTTTCTGGTCCTGAATAAAAAAAAATATGATATATATTTGCCTATAGGCCTTTACCCTGTTACATATAGAACCAAACCCTTTACCTGTTTGTAAGCTACATCCAAATTTCAAAAGACAAGGCGTGTTTCAGTAGCGGATCCAAGGGGGGACACATACATGACATAAATGCATGGGAGCGGGAGGCTCATGTTGACGATCTCAAACACAACCGATATTATTTCTCTCGATTCATTTTCCGGGAGAAAAAGAAAAGCGCCTCTAAAGGGTTATTGAGTCAAGTGTTCTTTCAGCCCGGAAGTTGGTCGAGCAAATTGGGGGAAACTGGGGAAATGTAGGCCTAACCCATTTCGACAAGAAAAACCATATAAACCTAACAAAATAATCATGTTAACGAGTCAAATTTATCTGTTAATAGTATGGAGTCTCATCCACTTTGTATATAACGTGTGTGCGGGTGTGTGTGTGTGTGTGTGTGTGTGTGTGTGTGTGTGTGTGTGTGTGTATGTAGGAGTGTGAGTGGGGATTTTTTTTGTCTTGTTGTTGTTCATTGGATTTTCCTATAAGCCAATGAGAACGTCATATGTCATGTATGTACGAATGGGCTATTTACGAGGAAGTTTATTACACATGCAAGCGGTAGTCGACTATCAGCATACGTGAGCGAAGCACGCAATGAGAGGGGCGGGCTTTATTGAAGGGAAACGTGGGGTTGATTTCACGAGAAAGCGGACTTCACTTAGGTCATTAGGTGGCTTTTGTTTCAGCGCGCCAACTATTTCCGCCGCGATTACTTAAATCATTGTGTAAATGGTATAGCAGCAGTATTCGTTCCGCATACAGACATCATGTGTCTTACATATCTAGGCGAATTGCTCATACGGGGCTCAACCTGGATATACCTCAACAAGTAATGGTACACCGGCGCACCTGTTGAAAAAAAGACAGGGAGGGTATTATGTGTTTGCATCAGTGGAGTATACGAGTCACTATCTGAAAACTTTTGTTCAGAGGTCTTTTGGGGGTTACGCCGAAACGGTGTGTATTGTAATTGTTGTGCTGTCATTTTGTTTTATTTTTTTATTTTTTTTTTTACTATTGAGTATTTTACGATGTTGTCTCATTGTAGTTTATTTTTTCATCTGTATTCTTTCATATTTCAGAATGACCACTTGATACTGGAGAGGATACAATTACGGAATATTTTTGTTAAACAGTTGGAGTCTATTACCACTGTGAGGCTGACTTCCACAAGGTATACTTTGAGGAATTATATGAGACACAACCAACGCGTTTAACATCAATATGGATCTATCGTGAAGTGCATTTTCCTTGTCTGCTAAAATTATTCTTGTGGGAATCAGCCGATGATTTAAGATGATTAGATGCGAAAAGTGTTTGGATTATCATCTCATTATGCAATTTTCAGGATGAACACGCATCATATTGGAATCACCATCGAATCGGCAACACATATGTCTCGTTGTGCATGGTCCATATGGCAGTGCATGGCACCACTAGGTAATTGTCACATCAATCAAAAAAGGTCTCGTACCTTTACCTGTGAACGTCCGTTGAATATTGAAGCTTTATTTGCTTTTACTCGTCATTTTTTCTTCTACAAGTGATGGCAACTAATTTGGCGGTGTACCTCACTTGGCGGCGATTTTTGTCACCTGCCACCCTTTGATAGTCATGGCAAGTTATGAAGAGTCTCTGAATATATCTGACACGTCGGGTCATCACAGCCCGTCTGCTACGCGCATCGTCTTAGTCTCTTTTCTTTATTTGCCATTTGTGGTTATTACGATCACGGGGAACATTTTTGTTCTCGTCGCTTACAAACGCGACGAGAGGATAAGAAAGAATACAACGAACACTTATATTCTCAACCTCGCCATCGCAGACCTTCTTGTTGGGATGGTGATGCTGATTAACACACCAATGTACGTCACAGATGATTGGTACTTTGGAAGGGATTTCTGTATCCTCGTATGGGCAATCGATTTTACGTCAACAGATATGTCCGTCATCACAATTATCGCAATTAGTCTTGACCGATACCTAATGGTGAGAAACACGATTCAACATCGATTTCGCCAGTCGAGTAGGCGACGGATCGCTCTTATATTCGTTGTTATTTGGTCTATGTGCCTTCTAGTTCATTTGTGCATTGCGTTCATCTATTCTGCAATGACGCAGTACCAATACCTAACAAAACACACGTGCAATCTAGAATACAGGAGGGAAAAAGGTTTGGTTATATCCATGTTCCTAGTCGAGTTCGTCTTGCCTGTCATGTGCCTGTTCTTCTTAAACACCAAAGTATTCCTGCACATACATAGACAAGGGAGTAGGATTAAGCTAAATCAACGCCGCGCAGCCGCAGTTGTTGCGAATACAAGCCTAGGGAAGGACAAAGCAAGTGGACTATACGAGACCAATACCATTAATCTAACTTCATTCAGAGTTCTTTGCAGCCAAAATGGAACAACATACGAGGTACCAACGCGCGTTTCCATTGGTGATGCGTCCTCCTACGCGCAGACGATACTATCGGTTGACCTCCGGGAGCGCAGCGTTCGCAGCCGAGACAATGAAATACGCGTTCATCGTTTCGCAAGAGCGCGTTCGAGTCATCACAAAGCAGCAAAATTACTTACAGCCTTATTAATCGTGTTCATATTAAGCTGGTTACCGTACTATATCTATGACTGCATTGTTCTAATAAATAAGAACGAAGCAGACGAGGTCGTGACCCAGATTTTGACCTTTATCCTTTGGGGAAACTCTGCTGTTAACCCTTTACTTTACGCTTTCACGAATATCCACTACAAGCAGAATTTTATGCAGTTTTTACATCTAAGGAAAGGGTTGCATGTCATTAGTGAAAGAATAACGTATCATTAACAATGCTCCTAGAGGTGCCATCGCATGATATTACAGTTTAGAGCCTTTTCTAAAACGTTCTACTCGTTGTTTGTTCACTTAATAGAACCAATAATCATCATCCTTTCCAAAAAAAAGTTATCATAGTTATATTCGTTCAGGATTGGGAAACGTATTCCACAACTGTCAAGAATGTTGGGAAAACGTTCTCTCTTAAAGGAGGACTCCGGGCTGAAATGAAACAGTTTTGTAAAATTAAGCAAAATTCATCAAGCACAACACAGAAAATTTCATCAAAATCGGATGAAAAATAACAAAGTTATGCATTTTTTAGGTATTGACCTTTTTTGGTAAAACAGTTCTTGGCAATTGTCTCATTGTCTCATTTGAATATTTGAATATTCAAATGAGCAAACTGATGATGTCACAGTCCCCTTACTTCTTGTGTATTTTATTATCCTTTATTATTTTGAAATCCTATTTATCTAATTTTTTCATATATTGCGTATACAGAAAATCTGTCCCTCGTACTGAAATAAGTAAAGGCACTTGTGACCTTGAACATTCCACAAGGATTAATCCCTGTTTCTATTTCCTTGGGGCAATACAAAGAAAGTAGGGGGACTGAGACATCATCAGTTTGCCAATTTGAAGAACTGTTTCCTAAAAAATTCAAAACCTAAGAAAATTCATAACTTTGCAATTTCTTAGCCGATTTTGATGAAATTTTCAGTGTTGTGCTTTTTCGATTTTAATTTATTTTTCTAATAATGCAAATTCCAGCCCGGATGAGTCCTTTAACGATAATGTGTCACGGCGCCTTTACTAGTTTAAGCAGCATTGATGTTCGTGATGTTTTTTAATTAATCAATTACGTCAATGAAGAATTACTGTAGGTCTATGTTTATGTATCCACGCGTTGCCCTAAGTGGAGTTATCGAGCCTATCATACAATGAGCTGACATTCAAAAAGGTACTTTTGATGAAAACTGAGTAATTTTCCATTTTCAGGAAGTTAAGTACCTGTCATTGAACAAAAGTTTTAACCTCAATGTTGAAAGCAACCAGGATAACAAAATAATGGAATTTCTAATATCACTTTCCAATAGATGGTTACACAGAATATGGTAAACAAATTCGTTTTCATGAAGTGTACCTTTTGGAACCACGCTCATAATATTGTAGGTCATGCAAAGGTGACATGAAGAACCTCAATCATGTCAATCTGTAAATTTTCAACGTGTTTGTATAGATAAAAATACAGGGGGAAAATTGATACCAATGTTACCATGGTTACCTGGACAATTCACGAATTAGTAAACAAGCCTAACCTTTATGTCATGGACTTTGAACATGACCACATGAAACCGTTGATCTCTTAAATCTTTTACCAGAGAGTCAAAGAATTGCTCAGTTAACAGGTTTATGATCAATGCAATCTAAAAGTCTATTATACCTGTAGTTTTACAATATATATATACATGTATAATTTGCTCATTTATATCTGGTGGCTTTTCAAATCGCATACTTGTACAAAGTATTTAAAGTAAAATGTCTACATACTGACACAAAATCTTCCAAAAAGTGGATGTTCAGTGATGTGTGACCCGGTAAAGACTTAAAGTATCGTTTAAAAGAGGTTCTAGTTGGTACATATAATATTTTTAAAATTTTAGTTACTTTTTCTTTAAACGCCCTGTATGATCAGCTAAGGGCTCATACAGTGTTTAAAATTTGTGTACGCCAAACCTTAATCTCGATAAAACGTGCATTATTGTAAATCGCTTAAAAGGCTACTAAATTGATCAATTATTCATACCATACCTACTAATAAATTGGAAATCTTGTTCAACCGTGTCTTACTTCAATATCACACTATCATAAAAAGGAGAGGCTGTATAGTACAGTATGTGTGTGTTATTAGGCAGTTCTGCTGTTTTCTGAAAATAAAATAGTGACTTTACTTTTAATGTATGAATAAACACTGTGATAAATATGGCTTGTAAGACCAAAATAAAAAATAGAAATAAAATCATGGAATTTTCATCCAGACTATTGAAATACATGTACAGATTTTTAATGTGAAGAAGTTTTCAAGGATACGAAAGTTATAATTTGCATACATTCAAGCTGTGTAGAATAAACTTTGACGCACTTGATTGACTTGTTTTATTCGTCAGTACTGTGCAAGACATGTATATATATTTTTTTTAATTTGATTGGAATATGGAATAAAATAAAATGACACTGAACTGAAATATATGAAAGATTAAAAGATACACTGACAAGAAAGCACATGAAAGCCGAGAAGGCTTATTTTTTTTCGGAAGAACGTACCTTCGGAACAACGAACCTCATTTCATTTTCGGACAAACGAACTCTATTTCATTTTCGGACGATTGAACCTTGGGACAAACGAACCTTCGGAATAACGAACCCGATTTAATTTTCGCACTGCGAGGTCTCCAAGTCTCGGAGACGTGTGTTGAAACCTTAAAAGATCACCCTTCTTATACGATAACCGTACCGCCTAGGTTAGGGTTAGGGTTACGTTACCGCATCTGTCTCGCGCGCTCTCTCTGAACTTTTTTTTGTCCTACTTAGGCGGTGTGGTTATCGTATAAGAAGGGTTATCGTTTAAGGTGTTAACAGACGTTACCTCGGATAAAATATCACCTTTCGTATTGTATAATATTTCAAACACGTACTGAGACCCAGATCTTTTGTACAATTTTGAAAATGTGTGGATATCAAGGTAACGAGTAAAGATAAAAATGAAAGGTTGGTACGTTTGCCTACGCTTTTCGAATGCATTATGTCAAGTAAAGTTAAAGTTCCGATTCGTACGAGGGAGGTTTTGCCAACATTAGACTTAAGTGCTCTATCCCCCGGCAGCGATTGTTCAGTTTGTGATCCTTTTAAGTAATCCTTAGGATTAGGACTTTTTCTCAAAAAGAAAATAAAAGACCCAAATGAAACGCGCTATCGATGAACATGGTAAGCATTCATTTATGTTTATTTACTTGTCGAGAATTTTAGATGCAAATGCTTGAATCTGACGTTTTCTAACACATGTAACTTTGGATAATAGTTTTTTTTTTTTATCAATGTGTATAACTGAAATAAAATGTAAAGACTGAAATTAATTCATTGCAGTTTTTCTTTCATCTTAATTGTAATTTTATAAGGATGTTTCTTTTTAAAGAAATGAAACCTTAAATAAAAAAATTTACAAACCTTAAACCCAGAGATGAGTGGCTTCTGATGATACGAAGATGTTTATAGTGTGTTTAAATAATTGGGAAACAAAAGTATATACAAAGTAGGTCAGAAAATAATATCCCTTCATTTTGAAGCTGTCTTACGAAAAGCATATTTTTTTTTTATCAATGTGTGAAATGTGAAATTAATTCATTGCGGTTTTTCTTTCATCTTAATTGTAATTTTATAAGGATGTTTCTTTTTAAAGAAATGAAACCTTAAATAAAAAAATCTACAACCCTTAAACCCAGAGATGAGTGGCTTCTGATGATACGAAGATGTTTATAGTGTGTTTAAATAATTGGGAAACAAAAGTATATACAAAGTAGGTCAGAAAATAATATCCCTTCATTTTGAAGCTGTCTTACGAAAAGCATGAATATCTAATCCTGGGTTTTTATGATATGTCTTGGTAAAGCCTTCCTCCTAGCATCTATCGGTGCCCTTTTTATTTGAATCATTTCGAGCACGACTGAATAATAGACAATTTTCAGTAGACACCAAAATATCACTTGCACCAGTTGGCTGGTTGAAAAATTCAGAATTTATTACGTATGTACACGCTCAAAGACATACGCCCGCACATACCTTCATTTATACACATAAACCACATACACACCCACAACGTCACCACATCCACACCCACCCCATACACATCCTGTTTCATCCAAACCAGCATACACACACACACACACACAAATACACACCCATAATTTCACCAAACACACACACACCCACACATATACCCTCACGTAAACACACACACACCCTTAATCACACTCACAAACAGTTGTTAGGGAATGCAGTAAGACTATGTGTGTATATGTATGTGTTCACACATCCTTTCAACATTTGTTTTAATCTTTATCCATCCACTGGCACAATTCTTAATTTGCAGTCTTCTGAGGATCGCCTGCTTTTCAGTCATACGTGTAAAGATCAAAATGAAAAAGGGACCAACAAATGCTTGGAGGATGACTCTATAAAGACATCCAAAGAAACAAATTTTCATGCTTTAAACATGACAACTTCAAAATGATGGGACATTTTTTATACTCACTCTGTATGAATCATTGAAATTGTAAATATGTCTAGGCAAAATTACATAATTCATAATTTACTAAATCTTCGCATTTTATGCAAAATATACAAACGTGTTTTTATTTTGTCCGTAGAACTGAATATATCTATCTCAACGCTGTAGACCTTTTTTTTTTACCCTGTTTTAAATATTCATAATAATGACGTAATTATTTTATAATCATTTCAGTATTATGGTCCACTGACATGCTGAATTTGAAAATAATGATTACATGCATTAGTACTAAAATAAGAAGGCCTACTGTTCTCTAAGAATAAATTTTCAGTACAAGTCCATTTTTTTTCTTCAAAATTTAAAAAAATCCGATCGATGATGAAAGATAGATCGGCAAATCACTGGAGACATCCATATAAAACCCACTCAATGTCTAAGCAGTCTGAGCAAAACATGTTGTTGGTTAGATTGATGCATGAATAGGCATTTAAAGGTAATCAACTTATGGGAAATGAGCGATAGAAATGAATAACAAATCAAAGAAACTTATCTCTCGTTGAATGTTCATTATTCTAAATTAATCTAGTTGTCGAACTAATTTTTAAACGAGCAAAGAGGAGAATGTGTTATCCCCTTTTGTTCAATATTGTTTCTATTAGTGCAAATTATCTTTCTAAATTTAAAAAAACCTTAATCTGTATTTCCCTTAATTGTATAATGATCCCAATTTTTGTCAAAAATAAAATATTGCAATAAATAATAATAATTTACTAACATTAACCACTATCGATCTCTTGGTCAATTTGAAATTTTACTCTACTATTCAAAAATCGTTTTGTTCTAAGATTTTCTCAGCATCTTGTGATGATGACAGTTGCATCAAAATGAAAAAAATAAATAAAAAACAGGGGATGTAATAAAAAGAGTCCTTAAGGAGATAAGTGTCTTTTCATCCATTTCATTGGTCATGAGATACTATTCTCCGTTCCAAATCACGTTTGGATTGATTTTAGCTAGCTTATGGTGATACTAGTTACATTTTATCCGACATGTCCGATGGGGTTTTCATGTTATTGCTAGACAAATTATATCACGTTAGTTTAGTAAAGTAAAATTTGTAGAGTTTTTTTCTCTCTTTAAACAGTAAAGAGAAGAAAAACTCTACAATTTGCTCTTTTTACTAATGCAATAAATTCATACAAAAGATTGGTAATGGAAAACGACAGTCACTGTAGTTTTCCATTACCAATTTAAATGCATTTCTTTGCTCTGTGCCTCTTGTGGTCAGATCGATTGATGAAGATTTTCCAAAATAGAAATCCCCTGCTCTTCATAGGCTCAATCAACCTCTTACGGACATAGACAATGAGACACAAAATGAGAGGAAGCATTTTACGGTCGCTTGGGAAAGGCATCATTTTCGGCAGCTGCTTGTGAAAGAAAATTGGTTTTTGATCTAGCTGTTTGTTAACGGATTGAAGAGATATAAACAAACTTGAATGCGTTACCTTTATACATGTAATGTTCTTTTTTTATGAGTAAATATTTAAGTTTAGTTAAGTAAGCACCTGGCTTTTACGGTAACTCATAGTCTGATCTATGGTAAGCTTTAGTCTTTACCTTTTCATTACTTCCTTTATTCTATCAAATCAAAAAGCAAACATATTATGATTTGTGGGCAAATATTATGACTCTAATATTTCTAATAACTATGATAACCTGGCATAAACTCGGCATTGCCGAGTTTACCATGTCAACAGCTAAGAACAGATAATAACAAAAAGTATGATTATGTCTTGATTTATACTCTCTCAAAGACGAGTGGAAAGAGTGGAAAAGGGAGTGGAGGGAGTGAAATGGTGGACAACACGTTTTCTAGTAGTAAAGTTTTAATCTAAAACGAGTGTGGAAGTGAATTGTTATCTCTGTTTAGAGCAGAAACTAGTTATCCAAATAACAACTTTCGCTCAGTTGTTTTCCACTCAAAAACTTGTTTTCCACCGTTTAACTCCTTGAACGAGCGGAAATTCACTCGTTTACATTTAGAGAGTATCAATTAGGAAAGGAATAAATATACCGAGTGAGTCAAAAAAAACTTTACACCTAGAAAAATGTCAATAAAAAAAAACGATTTATAAACCCTAAATTATTTTACATTTTCTGAAAGAGTAACTCCTCCCGCATCTTCTGATACCATTTTTGTGTGGTATGTCTTTACGCTTGGATGAACACGACGCATTGTTTGCGAACATGCAAATTTCGAATTGTGCCAGGGTGGGGATGAAATTGAAACAGCAAAAGCTGACAAAAAAGCAATTCTGTCATGAATAAAATAGCATAACTTTTTAACGGAAACGTTTTCCGCTTAATAACTTGACAGGGGTGTTGTTACACATATTGACTACATTTTGTATGAAAATGAGATAAATCTGTTGAGTAGGGCATGAGTGAGCACACGTCAAAGACAAAATAATCTCTTTTCAAAAGTATTAGGGGGCCTGTTTAGGTCTGTCAGTGACAATTTACTCTTTGATGTGTACTCATTCGTGCAGTACTTGACGAGTCAATCTAATTTTCATACGAAATGTTGTCAATATGTGTAACAATACCCCTGTCAAGTAATAAAGCGGAAGATTTTTTCGTTCAAAAGTTATGCTACTTTATTCATGATGGAGTTGCTTTTTTGTCAGCTTTTGTTGTTTCAATTTCATCCCCACCCTGGCACAATTCGACATTTGCATGTTCGCAAACAATGCGTCGTGTTCATCCAAGCGTAAAGACATACCACACAAAAATGGTACCAGAAGATGCGGGAGGAGGTACTCTTTCAGAATATGTAAAATAATTAGAAATTTATAAATTTGTTTTCTTTTTATTGACATTTTTCTAGGTGTAAGGTTTTGTTTGACTCACTCGGTATATTAAATCAATTCCAAATACATCATCAATTTACTTTTGATAGTATATCTGAGTTGAACAATTCCTCCTTTAACAAAATAAAATAGAAAAACGTATCGAAAATCTCAACCTGAGTTATACCGAGTGAGTCAGAAGAAACTTTACGCGTAGAAAAATGTAAATAAAAAGAAAACCAATTTATATTTATGCATAAAATTATTCTGAAAAGGTAACCCCTCCCGCATTTTTTGGTACCAATTTGTGTTATATCTTTACGCTTGGACGAACACGGCGCATTGTTTGCGAACATGTAAATTTCAAATTGTGCAAAAGTGGGAGTAAAATCAAAACAAAAGCTATTTAAAAAAAAACAAAACAAAAAAAAACTCCATCCCAAATAATATAGCATAACTTTTTAAGGAAAATGTCTTGCGCCAAATAACTTGGCAGGAGCGTTGTTACACATATCGACTACATTTTGTGTGAAAATGAGATATATATGTAGAGTCAAACATGAGTGAGCACACGTCAAAGGCAAAATAATCACTTTTCAAAAGTATTAAGAGGCCTTTTGAGGTCTGTCAGTGACAGTTTACTTTTTTATGTATACTCATTCACGGATTACTTTATGAATCAATCTAATTTTCACACAGAATCTAGTCGATAAGTGTACCAACACCCTAGCCAAGTTATTTGGCTCAAAACATTTTTATTAAAAAGTTATGCTATTTTATTCATGATGGAGTTGCTTTTTGTCAGCTTTTGTTGTTTCAATTTCATCCACACAATTCGAAATTTGCATGTTCGCAAACATTGCGTCGTGTTCATCCATGCGTAAAGACAAACCACACAAAAATGGTACCAGAAAATGCGGAAGGAGTTACTCTTTTTAGAATATGTAAAATAATTTGGGGTTTAAAAATTGGTTTTCTTTTTATTGACATTTTTCTAGGTGTGATATTTTTTTTTTTTTTTTTACTCACTCGGTATTACAAAGAACTCAACTTGGCTTCTACATCAAAATATTGGCGATGCTACACCAATAGTGAAACTAATAGCTAAAAATCTCACATGCTGCCATTGCTTCTGTCGCAAGCCGTGAGATGAATAATTTACACTTTTACCTGGATATGAATAATTTATCATTTTCGCCACTTTCACTAATCAAGAGTTATGATGCAAGACCTCAGAATGACATTAATTGCGTTACCCTGATATATTTACAAACGCAATCACTGACACTGCATGCTGAAAGCAATTTTGATGATTGGACCTTAAAATCTAAATAATTCAAGGATTCTAATAGTAATTACAGGGGGCATGTCATCAAAGGACTTGTCGGACATTTTATCTGGCAAATTTGCTCTCAGCCAATCAGATACAAGCATTTCAGTAGCTTATAACAGTTTGTCTGATAAAACGTCCGACAAATCCTTTGATGAAACACCCTCCAGATTACGCAAAGATTTTGGCCCTTTGTCTCCTTTTATCTGTTCCACATCGCCTCGCGCTTTCATTACTTTAATTCTACGTTGATGTGCATGTTTATGTCTAATTCCTTGTAGATCCCCATCAATGTAAAACTAAAATGTTTTACATACGGATGACCTTTCTTCAATCGTATCCTGGCAATCGTTAAAAAGTAAATACAAGGTCAATGCGGTTGAGACGACAGATGAACTAAACCATGAACAAAAGGGCTTCTGTTTCACGTAATTAATTGCAAGAATCCCTTCACATTTTTTATCATTCTAAACAGAAGTGTCCGAAATATTCATAGGATAAATCTCTTACATTCAAAGAAAAAACTACAACAATCAAAGGAAAAAAAATGGCTGTAGGCCCAATAATATAATTTTCACTTAACTGCCCTATTTACATGTGTGTCTTTTAATATCAGCATTTTGCCTATTGTTCGTGCCGATTAGCATGTTATTGTTTCCCATGAACAAAATATCTTCCTCTGTGCCGCATTACATTTCATCAAAATCGTTTTACCTAAAAATATCTAAAATTATTAAAATTCCAATCTGTATGTATGACACTCGCACTTATTTGCCAAAATACACACATGACAAACAAAAGGTTTACGATGTCGAAATAATGGTGTTCTCCACTTGACTTAAGCCCGCGTCACACAGTCCCGATGTTGAGCAACGATGGACACACGAACATGGAAAATTTCAAATTTTGCTCTGATCACGAAAGCATTGGGCACCGTCGGCCATTTTTAGCATTGTTCAGATTACATTATTTGCAACTTTAATAACAAACCATGACCATCGGAGAAGTTTTTTCAGGCTTCGGCAGCAACTTTCGATGCAACGGCAAAATCTTTGGCAGCCAAAAAAAATCCCGATGGCCTATGCGAAGGTTCACTTCGTTAGAGCATTATAACACGACTTCTTGGCGCCCTCTCAATGCCATCGTGTAGCCATCGTATAGTATTGTCAAGCCCGCATCGCACTTTCCCGAGGTTGAGCAAGAATGGACCCACGGTCATGGATATTTTTAAATTTAATTGCTCTGATCACGAAAGCAGCGGGCCATTCGTGTACCCTTCGTGTGTCCTTCGCACCGGCATAAATCCGTAAAAAAATGTTATTCATCTGTAGGATATTACATAATAATACAAAGCGTCATCCCGCTAAGGAATAGAAAGTCACAATCGTGTTTTACCTTCTGTAGGCATCGGCTGACTTCGCGCGAACCGTAATATAAATATCATCATCGTGTGTCCATCGTTACTCAACTTCGGGGCAGTGTGACGCCAGCATTAAGCTAGACAAAATAAAAGTGGGCTTATTACAATTAGCATCATCGTAGCCAAAGTCATGATCGTTATTAGCTCTTAATATGCCTGAGATGGTCCCTTTGAACAGGCTGTGTTTGAGTGATGGATTGGGAGGCGCAACGTGTACATCGACCAATCATGTGTAGCAATTTTATTTTTTTTTCCTTTTTTTTTTTCTTCTCCTCAGTGACGGATCCAGGAATTGAAAGTGGGGGCCGCGTGTAGCTCCAAAATTAGAGGAGCGCGGCCGAAAATTTTCCGGTTTGAATATTTGAAGACATGAGTTTGTTTCAAGAAATAGGGGACACGCCTGTCATGCCTGTTCTGCCCACTGAATCCGCTACTTTTATTTGTACATCGCTCGTTCATCTATCACTCCCTCTCCCTCTATGTCTCTCTCTGTCTTCTCTTACTAACCCTAAACGATTTTCTTTCAACGATATACCTCCTTTCGAATTGCATGAACAGTTCATTAATCACAGCTTCAACTTCAACATTTGCGGTTTCCTATAAAAAAAAATTTAAAAAGTGTTTCTTTTGGTCAGCTTTATTTCTTATTTCTTGTCCTCTCTATCACATTGATCTATTACCATGATTACTATCCGCATGGCCCTGTCGTCAACTATTTTGTTTTGCGTTTCCCTTTCCCTTTTGTTATGCTATATATGCCTGTTTGACCCCCCCCCCCCTCTCTCTCTCTCTTCTCTCTCTCTCTCTTCTCTCTCTCTCTCTCTCTCTCAGTCTCTCCCTCACAAACACACCACAACACGCGCGCGCACACAACACACACACACACAATGCTCTCTATCCTCCTCTCTCCTCTCGCATCCTATATCTTTCTCGTATTCCTTCACCCTTCTTTATCTACCCTTCGAACTTACTCTTCTCCATTTTTCTCTATTTGACTCTCTCTCTTCCTCCCCCTCTACAATTTTTTAAACTTCGAGTAAATGTAGACGAGCCGACAAAGGTGTTGACAGCTACTGCATCAGCCCATCTTCTCTCTTGGCTTAAGTTCTATCGATAAGTATATGGCTCGGGTCATGTAACATGATATAGCAAACCTTTGTTGTTCCATTATCCATTATACTATCGTTCCTTTCACACTTTCCTCGTCAAGACGAAAAATAAATAGTAGAGTTGTTTCAGTATGTGGAAATGTACAATGTCTAGAATTTCCTCTAGTTAAAACATGTAGTTTTTGTCAAAGTAAGTGTGACTATTTTTTTTTTTTTTTTTTTTTTTTTTTTTTTTTTTTTTTTTTTTTTTTTTGGTCCTTTAAGACGGTGACACAATAACATTTAGAAATAAATGTCAAACGCAATTTTAAAATTCCAAGAATTTCGCCTTCATTTTAATTTGAAAATGATTCTGAATATTCTTTTTGATTAAGGATGAGTAGCGTTAATAGCTGACAGATAATTGGTGCTCCTATCGTCAATAATGATGAATCTAGTTCTAGTTGATCACCTTTCGAGGCTTGTAATTAAATAATGAACCTATTTATGTCACATGATAGGTCGCATAATGTCTTTCCCATGCGACAAAAAAGTCTAATTTATTACGGATATATTTTAGGAAAAATCACTGCTCATTAGTTAGAGTTTGCACTTAGGCCATCTTTATTTCAAATGTGTTTTACTTTAGGTAGAGGAACAAGAGGATTATCCAAAAACAAATGTGGGGCATAAAGAACCAGTCAACCCCGCTATAGGCCTCACTCACTATCTGAATGATCTGTATTTAAACACTCAACCGACACTGTATAGAAAACACTTCTTTTTTTTTTCTTTTTTTTGATGAACGACTGCCGATAAATAATTGGGATAAAATTATCGAGATTGTCCCGAATTAAGAAATTCTTATCCATAAATCATGTTGCTGGCAGACAAACATTTGGTTCAATAATATGAAGATTTGTAGACATGATGGATGTTCCATAAATCATATTTCGCCAGTAATCTTTTCATCAATAGCAATTTGATGACAAAGTGTTCTTAGGTTTCCCCTAAAGCAACAACATTGGGCAAGTGTGACATTCTATTAGATATGAGTGCAGATAAAACATTGAAACAATTGGCTAACATCTTTAGAATTAAAATGAAACTCCTTTCTTTACTTTGAAATGTTATTTACAAATAGATTAGGGTTTAAAATTACCAATCTCAAAGTCTAATGATGTAATATTTATGGAAAGTATTTCTTTTATTGTGAAAACTCGAAGCCAACTTGTAAACTATTGTAATTTTTTTCTAACTGTAGGTTACTGTAACGGAAGTTTCTTTTTCATGGTTAATTTTCTCAGAAATCAAATTGTGTTGTTTTTAACTATAGTTTAGATATGATGGGTTATAATTTAGAATAAAACTCCGCATGTGTCAACTTTTGATATATGGGACGTATTTTTAAAAAATGAAAATCTGAGCCAATATTGAAAAATGATATGGAATGATATCGAACGATTCTGATCTGATTGACCAATATCGTATCGGTCGTTTTAATTTTTATCGTGCCGACAATAAATAATCAATGTATATATATATATATATATATATATATATATATATATATTTAACGTGATTATAACATTTCATTCAACAGTTCTGGTGTTTTCTGAGTTTCTTAGTAAATATAAAGCGTTCCATATAAGTATTTCATCTTGATTTGAATTATTTTAAATATGTTCATAACGTTAGCTTTTGTCTTGAAGTGAGAGAAGGTACATACGTTATACGGCGTTGCACATTGCAATCTTAAAAAACTTTCTCATAAGACTATGTTATATCTGAAATTCGTGTATTGTGTTCGAATCCACAAAAATAAGACAAGTTTGTTATTTTCAGTAAAGAAAGATATTCAAGATTGGTAACAATTTTCGTAATAATAATAATGCTTGCACACGAGCAGTGTATAGGTATTATGCATGTTCAGCTCTTCCCGATGCTCTGATTAATCTAATTAAAGTTGACGTATTCATAGTCGTTACGACGTAAGTGTGTATCCACGAGGACAGATCGTAAACTTTGTTGAGGGGTATAGAAATAGATCAACGGGTTTTGCATACATGTATATTTGAAATAGGTTGTCATAATTAGGAATAGCATTGTGGAATAAAATCTGTCACGGGTAATTATAGTTACAGACTTTTATGGGACATCATGCCAATACCGTTATTATCTTGATACGTTGAAGACTAAAAAATAGGCAATTGCATGTTCATTAATAATTATTGTACCCCTCTGTTTCTATTTTTCCTTTTGTTTTCTTTTTTCCCCTTTTGTTACATAGTGTATGCTTTTTTTTGAAAAAGATAATTGGATTAAATCAAAGAGAAAGATACAGAGAAGGGGTAAACGGAATAGTGGCCATACTCCTAAGAATATTTTTGAGTTAAATATTATCCTATAACAGCACTCAACTTACCAAATATTTCCTCGCATTCTGTAATCTGGCCAGACTTTCCCTTTATTAAAAATTCCAGGCGGGAGAAAGCATTATCGAATTGATACTAAGTGCACGTAACAAATCGTGGACCTATAAGTGTTCACACGA
>CALNVZ010003425.1:41320534-41339731 GCA_940671915.1 Paracentrotus lividus | reverse complement strand
CTTTCTTCACATGTTAAACATGTTATCTTTAGCATTGAATATTCCTTCAAACTAAAAAAAAAAAAAATAAATAAAAGAATTTAAAAAAAAATTGTTGTCAACCCAGCAAGGGGGATTTGGTTTGTTGGTGATTATTTCATTGATCTAATTGATCGCTTTGTTTGTTCATGTTTGATTGATTGATGGTTTGATGATTTTTTTATTAATTGATCGATTGATTGAATGAAGGATTGATAGATTGACCATTTTGAATGATTAATCGTTTATTATTAATTCATTTTTTCTTTGAATGATTGATTGATTGATCGATTTTTTTTTTTTTTTTTCATTTTTCAAATGATTGATTAAATCTTTGGAAGAATCATAAAAAATCGACTCAAAAGATCAGTGCAAAGTAACGATCAATCCGAATGGGAGTACCTGATTCAGAATAATGATTCAGAATAAATAATACCCTTTGAATTTTACGATTTTTTTTTTTTTTAACCTCGACAACAACTTTCCGTGTTCGCTCAAGCATGAACGAAACAAACAAAGCAATCAATCAATCAATTAATCAATCACAATCAATTAAACAACCAACCAAATCCCCTTTCTTGGGTTGACAAAAAAAAAAAAAAAAGTTTGAAGGAATATTTATTGCAAAAAGATAACACATTAAAATGAAACAAAACAAAACAATGGAAGTAAATAAATAGCTTTATAAATGAATTTCAAATCATAATTCGTAAATAATGGCAGAGATAAAGTAAAAGTTTAGAGAAGACTGCTGATTAGCAAGAAGTCTGATAATCATATTAATCATTTTCTCCATTTTGTGCGCAAGCCGTTTTTGGAGCCCCCGTAAAAAAGTTCTGTGTGTGCTCAAGCATGAACGAAACTTACTTTTTAAATTGCATTTGAAAGATAATACTCCAGAGCATCTATTAACATAAAAATATAGACATCATAATTTGAAACAAAAATTTGACAGACTTTTCAAAACTGTCCCGTTTTTATTGATACGCACTGTATAAGTTTTCTTACGAGGTGTATGTAAACCTTCGGACTCAACTGTTATACACATATTATGTTTAAATTATTTGTCTGTAACGCGTGTGACAAAAGTGGCAACACAGTTGGACTTGCACATGAATAAAAGAGAAATGAGGCTAAATATATTTAGAGAGAAAAAAAAAAGAAGAAAGAAATTGACTCCTTGAACATAATTAATAAATGGAGATAGTCTCATATATAATTATGCACCGTAAGGTAAGGTAAAAATTATGCACAACATCGCTTCAAGCAAATTTGCAAAGGAGGGACAGAAAGGCCTATAATAAACAAACAAAATTTCCTGCAGCTATAAATTTAAGCCCTAATTCGAATGCTAAATATTGTATTTGAAATGTCCGGAATGAAAGTGAATGCTGCTCATAACTTGCCAGCCGTTTTACGAATATAAGTGCACTTAGTCGGAATTTGATGGAGTAAAGCCATTCTATTGATTGCTGGAAAAGGAATTTAAACTCCGGAAATTAGATTGAAAGCCAAATCGTCCTAATTTGAAAGACCAGATTATCAAATCGAATGACGAACTTCCGAAACTGAATTTCGAAATCCTATATTTTTACCAGTTCATCCCTGATCTTGACCAAAATGGAGATCATGTGCTGCGCTTGCAGAGCCCAGTTGCAGATTTAGTGAGCTGACTGACCTACTTTTCGCTAACCCACCACGCTCAGCGGAATCTGATGGTTGCCTGCGCCGACGCATCACGCGACTTTCCCTGGAGAGACCACTCGTTGTATCTCTCTCTTTTTACTACCCCGCAGGACAAGTCCCCTGGAGGACAACTCAACCATTCCGGAGAACAGATCCACATGCACTCGTTAATTTTTGCTCCATTTGCGTTATTTTTTTTTCCAACCGAAATAGCCATTCATGGAAATACAAAATCTTTGGCAATTTTTGTTTTTTTTCCGGCGAAGGGTGTTAAACTTTGGCAGCTGTAGAGGCGTACTGCTATTGGAATCGAATTTTATCGTCAAAAGAGAGAGAGAGATATCAAGTTCAATCTTAAATCACCATAGGAAGATGATCTGATTAGATTTGAGAGTATGTAGGTCAATGGTCAGGCCCGTAACTAGAATTTTTGCGGGGGTTCGAAATCTGAAAAAAAATGAACCTTTTGAAGGGATGATTCTAGAGCGCAAATCGCGAGCCGACATTTTTGACTAAAAATGACCCGAAGCAGTATATTTTTACTTTTATGGTTCTATTTTTGTTGTTGTTATTCTTTTACAAACGGTGACGATCATCTTTCTTTTAGGAAAAAAAAAAGAAAAGAAAAGAAAAAAAAATAAAAAAATCGTCAAGTGGAAAATTTTATATCACACCTCTTCAATTATACAAAAATACATGTACATAATTTGATACAAGGGTTTTGTTTTGTTTTGTTTTGACTTGTTTCAGCAAATGTTTTAGAATTATAATATTTTCATCGGATATGTTGACAGAAATACTGAAAAATTGGTTGATATACCAAGATGTTTTAATTTTCATCTACTTCTGGAGATATTTTTATACCAACACTAGTTGCAATAACACCCTCTTAGAATAGCCATGACACGGCATGAATGCAAAGCTGTGCAAGTGCATACTTATGAACACACACCATTCAGATATAACAATTGTCTGTAAATTTAACACCCAATACAATGATTGTATTACATTATCCTTGAAAAATGATAAAACAGTGATGATGTTGGTATTGAGTTTTGTGATTTCTTTTTTGATAAATAAAAATTGTGTTCTCCTTTAAACCTTTTTTTTTTAGTTGTTCATGCGGGGAGCTGTCTCAGGGGGTGGTTGTCCTCCGGGGGAGTTGTCTCCAGGGGAGTGTCCAGGGAGAAGTTGTCCTCCGTGGGAGTGTCCCTGGGGGAAGCTGTCCACGGGGGACTCGTCCTTAGGGGGCTGTCCTCCGGGGGAATGTCTGCGGGGGAACCTGTCTCGCGGGGACTTGTCGGCGGGGAGTTGTCCTCGCGGGGAGTTGTCTCCGGGGAGCTGTCCTCCGGGAGTTGTCCCCGGGGGAGTTGTCCTCCGGGGGAGATGTCCTACGAACCAATATATATATAATATATATATATATATATGTGTTATGAATAAAAAGTCGAGGACAAGCTTGGACGTTGCTCGACCTTGAATCTTTAATCAAGCTTTCGGCTTATTTGCCTTTATCAGGATTTCTGAAGAGAAAATCATAACAAACTTATTTTTTTATACATTATTATAAGATAAGATGTTGGTGCCTGATTTTGTTTGTATGATTTACTTTTATTTATTATGGTTTTTGTTCTTGTTTGTTATGATTTTCTCTTCAGAAATCCTGATGAAGGCAAATAAGCCGAAAGCTTGATTAAAGATTCAAAGTCCAGCAACGTCCAAGCTTGTCCTAGACTTTTTATTCATAACACATATGTGATACGTCACGTCGAAATGAGAGACTAGTCGCGATTTTTGAAATCCATTTTATTTGATATTATTGATCCCTGATTCATTGCCTTGAATTTGATATATAACCCGACTGTAAAGAGTAAATAGAAGTGGAGATATTAGCCTCTGAACGCGAGGAGAATTGTGCTCTTGGAAATCAAAATCAAGAGAAAAACGTCTGCGAAGTTTGACTTCCGTTTGACTCCGCGCCAGAAAAATTAGAACATTCTGTCACCGCTGTAGTCACCGAATTTTCAGAACCAGAAGAACCAGAAATTAAAAAAACATTTTTTCCTCAAAATTTTGAGTTTTTTATTAGTTTGTCGATTTACTCGGATCTTTGATCTGCGACTTCTCTCTCATTTCGACAAGACGAATCACATATATCATCTGGACAAAACGTCGTCATGTCCAAAAAGTTGAGTCTTATCGCACTTATATATATATATATATATATCTTACTAAAACGGGCCTTAAGGGGAACTGAGAAGAATAGCTCTATTCAATCACGATTCCCCTTAGCGACTTTCTATAGGCGAAAAATTCCCCTTAACGCCAATTCAATAGGGTTAGGGATAGGGTTCGGTGGGGCGATATAAAAGGAGGAAACAAAGAAATTCGCCTTAAGGACGAAAATAGGTAGATATATATATATACATATATATATATATATATATATATATATATATATATTTATATTCGATTAAACATAAATTTTCTGCTTCCTTCTTTTTTAAATTGGTTTTGATATTCACACCTTAAATCAACCTAAATAATCTATCAATTGAAATAATTATATTTATTTGTTTATTTGCTTACAGTTTCATTTCCAGAAGAAGAAAATAACTTAATCATGGAAGGAATCAAAGACGAGAAAGGTGGGTTGTAAAATAATGAACAATAATGCTCAATTAATATTCATAGATTAAAAACTGCAATGATGGAAACTGTGTTGCATACAGAGATTAGTAAATATACTCTTCGAGTCTGGAAAAAAAAAATCGAATCAGTGCGGACAATATTTTTTTAATAGCAATCAAATTCAAGTGATATGAATATGGGTCTTCTGCTTCCCAAATGATTCATTGTTTTTGCTATAGAGGTATAGCATCACTAAACACCTATGGCTGGAAGTGGTTCATTTCATGCAAGTTAATAATATGTGCATTGTCGTCTATATCATGTATTTAATTCTGCCTGCTTATTATTTGCAATACAATTTCTAACTATAATGTGTTTTTAATTGCTTTTATTGAAAAAAAAAAATCTTTCTTTCAGATGGGAAAATCCTGGAAAAAACAGGCGACCTATACACTGAGATTGCTAAGGCGTATCCATCGGGCAATTATACATCATTTTGTTATAAACTCGGTGTTAACCATGCTAAATCACAGGCCATTCTGAAAACGCGTCTCCTTGACTATGAAGAAGCTTTGACTGATGTATTGGATATTTGGGAAAAGAAACATGAAGAAATTGCGACAAGAGCGGGGTTGGACGAAGCATTGAAAAATGCTGGGACTGGTTCTCTCTGTCGTATAGTATCAAAGCACTTCTCAAAAGGTAAAACCTTTCAAATCATTATTATAACTATGACTATAAGGATACAAAACTGATATACCAAGACCCTCTTTAACAGTTTTTTTTTTATTTTGACATCTTCCATGCGTAGAAATATTAAATTTTAAACGTGGATTGGGGCCCACATTCTTTCGTCATGTTATTATTATTATTATTATTTATTTATTTATCTATTTATTTATTTATTTAATTATCTTTTTATTTTATTTATTTATTTATTTATTTATTTATTTTTTTTGGGGGGGGGGGGGAAGAGGTAATTTGCTACTGGGCCCTAGTAATTATTATCAACAATTACAATAATAATTTTATAATGGAAAAATATTGAAAGTTAAAGCTAAACAATTTTATTTCTTCTGTAAAAATATATATTTGCGTATCAGGACTACTTCTGGTTTTCTGCGTCCACTTGCCAAATAGGTCCAAGTTATACCAACTATAATTGCTTTATCGCTTTATTTTTATCACTTTATATTCTGTTTGTTGCTTACTTAATCAATTTTAATATTTGGATTTAAGCTTTTAATGATATTTGTCTCACAATTACATTACTTTATTATATCTTATAATTGCAGTTCCAGTAAAAAAGAAATCTTCCAAAGGTGAAACTCATTTTTTCATTTCCTCACATCATGTGAAGTAACTTATTTATTCGTTTTGTAAATGAAATACACCGTCGCCAATATATTAGTTGGACCAGCATTTGCATGTTCTTTGTAGAAAAGTTGATTTTGTTTGAGTACACACAGAGTAGGCCTAATTTGTACAAAAGTCTAAAAGGTTTTGTAAAATATAAACTTTATAATTCTGATGTAAATTTTATCCATATACATTCACACGGTCTAGAATTTACATCATAATTGTGGAGTTCCTATTCTATAAAAACCTTTTTAGACTTTTGTAAAAATTTCCCGGTGTTTATCCGGTGATGTTTGGGAATTTTCACCTCAAGAAAAACACTTTATTCTATCACAATCATGTCACAAGGGGGGGGGGGGGGGGGGGGGGAGAGAGAGAAAAAAAACAAGGATATATATATATCCATTTTACATAATAAAAGTTACTCAATGACGAATTTAATTCAACATCTCCTGTCAATAATAGCCTTTAAAAAAAGAAAAGATGTTGAGCTAATCTTAGGAAATAAGAATATGTTTATATCATTAATTTATGTTATACTTTGTTATACCTTTTTTTAAAAAAACAATTCATTTAAACATTGATTTAATAATACAAAGTAGTTCATAACAATCGTCTCCAAGAGAAGTTTTAAAATCCATAGTCAAAATGACTGCAATGTTCATAACTTTCATTTTAATTAAATTTATTTTGCGCAGGCCGTTCAGCATCGGGAAGCCGTCCAAAAAGACACCGTCGTAAGTATTATTGTTGATCATTGAGCATGTTTATTGTTTATTGTTTAATCTTTTCATGGCATCGTGGACTCTTGACGAAAGTTTTTACAAATCTATTTCGTCACTACAGAATCGTGCGTTTAGGATACACTGTGAAAAAAATACAGAAAAGTGATGTCAGCAGAGTCGCCATATACAAAAGTGTAATTTTAAATAACAGTTTTGTTGTAAAATTCTCCTCTAATAATTCAAGAAAGAGAAGGAAAAAAAAAAATCATTAAAGTTCTATAGCTTACATATTTGGTTAAAACGGAACAAATGTGTTACTTCTGATGTATATTTTGTATTTCTCACGTAATTATTTGCAGGAGCAATTTACAACAAAATTGTTTTTAAAATTACATTTTTTTTTATGGCGACTCTGCTGACAGCAGATTTGCTGTAAAAATACAAATATTTTTTTACAGTGTATCCCATCATACAACAAAAATATAAATCAACTGGTATAATTGCGAGTAGTGAGAGAGATTTTTTTTATATCAGTGCAGATTCCAAGTTATTAAAATGTACTGATGTCAGCAGAGTCGCCATATACAAAAGTGTAATTTTAAATAACAGTTTTGTTGTAAAATTCTCCTCTAATAATTCAAGAAAGAGAAGAAAAAAAAAAATCAATAAAGTTCTATAGCTTACATTTTTGGTTAAAACGGAACAAATGTGTTACTTCTGATGTATATTTTATATTTCTCACGTAATTATTTGCAGGAGATATTTAAAAAAAAAAAAAATTGTTTTTAAAATTACATTTTTTTATGGCGACTCTGCTGACAGCAGATTTGCTGTAAAAATACAAATATTTTTTACAGTGTATCCCATCATACAACAAAAATATAAATCAACTGGTATAATTGCGAGTAGTGAGAGAGATTTTTTTATATCAGTGCAGATTCCAAGTTATTAAAATGTACTAACTATATATGGCTAGAACAAAGAGTGAGCACAATTTGTATTTGACAGCCAGGATAAACGACCAATTTCATATGACAAATCTTAAATGTAAATCGAACAATGGTTTGTAATGTCAATGTTTTTGCCGTAGACTTAGTCTGCGAGCACAGACCCTATTTGACAAATTACAGTGTCGCGTGAAGCTATTAAATTCAACACAAAAGTGAATCTGGTCGCGAACTATGAACTCCATGCTTCAAACTCTTAAACATCTTGTCGCAAACTCTGCAGTCATTACAGCAAACTATAAGAACCTTGCCAAAGACATCAAATTATTATATTTCATTGCTGAAAACTTTTCAAACCTTTAAAGCGTTATTGGGAATGAAAAAAGAAAGAAAAAGAGATATATAGGGCCTATTATAAATGGTAGAGAAGGTATGGTAGATGGAAACGAAATACAAGAAGAAAGAAATGAAAGAAGAGGGATAAAAAAAAATTAAAAAAGTAAATCGATTAGAAACATAGGGGGCCCCCATTTGGTCTTGAAATTGTTTCTCTCATCCTCTCGTCCATCATTCTTTATACAACGATAATTATTAGGCATTCTTCAAACACTATAGGAGAAATCAAATTTAGAATCAATCCTCTCGAAAGAGTCAAGACTATATCTTGTTATTATGCTTGGTGAGCAATTGTTATGGAAAGAAAACATTGCTTATAATATAGCCAGTAAAGTTTCTCAAAGAAGTGGGTTTCAAGGCGATCTGCGTTGACCGTATATATATGTCTCTTCTCGCGCAGCGTACTTCAGGGCCACCATAGGAAGTGCCTGTACGACAGAGCTTCACGCAATGTCTCCAAACCCCATTGCACAGCAGCAGAGAAGCAACATGCCGCGTCCGCACTTGTTTCCAACGGATACCCACGTTCCTTCCTTAAAGCCCACGTCACACTGTCCCGATGGTTAGGAGCGATGAACACACGATGGCGGAAAAACCCAAATTTTGCTCTGAACACGATGGCATTACGAAAGCATCGCAAAAGCATCGGGCCATTTTGGAGCACTACAGACTGTTTCAAAAAGAACGGAACAATGGGGGACAAGTAATTAAATTATGACATCTTCTGAAATAATGTCTGTATTTGGTTCTACATTTAAAAAAAAAAGTGTGCGGAGAGGAGCTGATCGATATTACACACATTTATTTTTCCGGAGCAGTGAATTCGTGGCCACCTATGCGCAAAACCTAAATATAGACCATGGAAAAACATGCCCAAAATAGATTTTCTTGAATATAGAAAAGTGATCATATCTCAAGATCTGCAACACCAAATGAAATTTAAAAAAAAATAGTAAATGCTAAAGAATGTCTGATGTTCCCCCTTTATAGAACTATTGAATACTATTAGATTGTGATTAATTGTTATAACTAAACATAATGTTTTCCAACTTTACCATTTTATTTGATACAGCCTGTATAATTAGCAATCTTAAAACCACCATGACCATCGGTGAAGTTTTTTTCAGGCTTCGGCAGCAACTTCCGATGCATCGGCAAAATCTTTGGCAGCCAAAAAAAAAACTCCCGATGGAGTTGCGAAGGTTCACTTCGTTTGAGCATCGCAGCAGGCAATGCGAAGGCAATGCGAGGGAAACGCGAACCCGCCCGATGATCTGTTGAAGGCAACACGACGTCGTGACGCCTTCTCAGTGCCATCATGTAGCCATCGTAGCATAGTATGATGACTTAGAATTGTCTTGTGGAATGGAAGAAGAATTTAGTGTTCCTCTTTGTATTCTTTGCCCCATCTATATCATTGTATATTGTTTGATTTTTAAAGTGTCATCTTTCCAATCTCATTTCTTTCGAGACCTGTAATGAAAATGAATGGAAATTTGTAATTTCAAAATCGTTTCTATCGGAGCTGAAGGCAAAATAATTTTATCCCCAGAAAAGGCTTCATTTCATCCATCTTAGAGACTTTAACGTTAACTTGATAATAACAACATGATTATGACAATCATATTCATGATGATACTGATGAAGGTGATGGTCATGATGGTGATGGCAGTTGTGAGATATGTTGGTGATGGCGGTGATGAAGATAATAATTTTTTTATCTTAGTGGAGGATGGGGATTAGTATGAAGTTGGTAGGGGTTGGTTGCTTTGCTGGTGATGAGGATTATGATGATGATGATGATGATGATGATGATGTTGGCGATGGTGATGCAGGTGGTGGTTGTGATTATGCGCGATGATAATGAAGATGACGAGGATAATTGTAAGGGTGGTGAACAGCACCACCACCACCATCATCATCATTAATATCATTGCCATTCGTTCTCATTATACCAAGATTTAAGTTAAAGTCTAATTCTAAAATAAACATATTTTTAAAACATATTTTCTTTAATCTGTCCAAAGTAACATTGACCATGTTGACAAAATTGATTTTGACACAAAATTGTCAAATTTCATTTTCTCTGAAAAAGAAAAATAAGTAAATTAGGTGACATTCTAAACATAACAATATTAATGTACAATATCTGTGTTGTTGCCCCCCCCCTGATTTTCACTGGAACTGTTTCCGATCGATCTGAAACTGTCTCTGGTTGCTGTATGTTATTGGAGTCTTCTTTTCTCCATTCTGTGTTTACCAGCTGTCTTCTTCCCCCTACCTCTCCCTACTTTTTTTTTTTTTTGGGGGGGTGGGGGTGTTTAATTTCAATTTGAGTCAAAGACAATACAAATATAGCTCTACAGTACAGTGTGTTTTGCTCTCGATGAATTACACTGTTCGTCATAAAGGTACTTTTCTTCCAAATAATTTGCAACCCCCAGAAGATGGCCATTTTCGTCATTTTATTTTTATTTTGGGGCCCCTTTTTGTTTACGCGATCCACCAAGGCACCCTCAGTCCTACTCCAAGTAAACACGTCTGAGGTGTAGAGTTGTTATTGTTCTTTAAGTTAAATCTAATTATATGGTTACAGGCTTGATTCGTTTGTCTAGGGGAGGGGTCAAAGTTTATTTTGATTGGGGTTCAACATTGATATTAACCACTTTTACACCAGGAAAATTTCTATCTTCCCTAAATTTTATAGTAAAATATCAGCAAAACATAGAAATACAAATATTTTAAAATATCATCGATAGTTACCATTTAAAATCTTACCATCAAGGCTAATTAAAAAAGAAAATTAGGGAAAATGATAATAGTTAAGGGTTAAAGGTTGTTTTTTATTTCTTTTGTTTTTAGCACAAAGATTGAATACAATATTCCGAATTTTTACCAATCATACTTTTTGTTTAACCCCCCCCCCTAGACAAGAGACCCAAGCATTTCCCCGTAAATCTAGATTTAACTTAAAAACCAATATAAACAATACACCTCAGACGCGTTTCCTGGGGGAGGGGGGAGGTGGGCTTGATCAGCCTGGTAACCAAAATGGAAAGGAAAAAAATGACCAAAAATGAGCATCATTATGGGGGTTGACAAAACTTTTTTTGGATAAAAAAAAAATCTTCGTGAAGGGTTTGGAGAATGTTCAAAATATAGCCAGGGTCCCGAAAAGTAAAAGCAGGGAAAAAGATATTAAAGAAATTACAGCCGGAGCAAAATCTTGTCGCTCTAGCGGCAAAATAAATAAATAAATAAATTAATTAAAAACAAAAAATAATATTAATAACATCCCATCTTCATGACGGAGAGTGTATGATCAGCTATTGAATTTCACGCGGTCTGCATCTGGTAAAAATTTTTATACAATAAGGAGGTCACGTGATGCTTTCTTCAGTAAAACGTATTAGCCCATGCGCAAACATAATAAAGTCTCTATTGTCCCAAGACAATTAGCCCCACAAAATGTATTCAATTGGGCAATCTTGGATTCCAGCCGGCGATGCCCATACGACGTCGGTTGACATTCGTGTGTCCTTCGGTTAAACTTCATATTACCTTCGCATGTGATTGATAGTGCCATCGTGTAACCCTCTAAACTTTGCCCGAACCCTAAAAATGACCCCTTCGTATAACCATCGCACCTAAACATCGGGACAGTGTGACGCCAGCTTAACCGTGTTACCAAGCAGAAGCGTGCACCCACTGAGCAGCCTACCCAGTATATAAGTCTACCGTCGTTCTTCCTTTTCCGACAGCTACGGCGGCATTTGGAGAAGCATAGCATTGGCGCTGTGTGTAAGTCAGACACTACGATTCGCAACCAGCTCGTCCGACCAAAGGACCCAGTCATTCCTAGCAGGCGCGACAGAGTTGTCTACAAGATACCATGCGGTACTTGCGACAAAGACTACATCGGCTAAACGGGTAGACCATCCACCTTTCCCTCGATCTAATAAAAACACCTTTGCATTTAAGCTCGCACCATTTTCTATTTCTTTTTTTTTTTTAAACCATATTCATTTGTTCAATCATATCGTTTGAAGGATTTTCATCAATGGATTTACTCAATGAAATATATTCTTTTTCCAGGGCTTGAGTTACGTGTCGGAGTTCTTGTGGTAGATGTTGCTCGTCGCTGTGTTGGTAGGCTCGTCTGATGAGGGTTTTGGGTATCGATTGCAGGATGGATGGGTGGTGGTGGGAGCGGTAGTGAAGATAGCGGTCGGTGTGGGTAGGCTTCCTGTAGACTTGGTGAGATGGAAATCCGCTGGGAGTAGTCTTGACTAGGACGTCGAGCAAGGGGATGGAGTCATCATGTTGGAGTTCCATGGTGAATTTGATGTCTGAAAGTTGCTCGTTGAGGTGGTTGAGGAATAGGTTGAGTTTAGGTTTGCTGTGGGGCCAGATGACGAAGGTGTCGTCGACGTATCGAAGCCAGAGAGAGGGTCGGGTGTCGGTGGTCTTGAGTGCTTGAGTATCGAAGTGTTCCATGAAGATGTTGGCGATGATGGGGGAGAGGGGTGATCCCATGGCTGCTCCTTGGAGTTGTTTGTAGAAGTTGGTGCGCCACTTGAAGTAGTTGGAGTTCAGGCAGGTGAGGAGAGGGTCGTGGATTTGGTCTGGAGTGAGCTTGGTTCTTGTGGTGAGGTCTGGGTCTGAGATGAGGCGTTGTTTGATGATGTCGCAGACTTCTGTAACAGGAACGCTGGTGAAGAGAGAGACAACATCAAAGCTTACCATAGTATCTGAAGGGCTGATCTGAGTCTTGGAGATGATGTCTACGAAGTGCTGGGAGTTGGTGATGTGGTGTTCTGAGAGTCCAACGAGAGGCTGAAGTATGGTGGCCAGATGTCTAGCGGTGTTGTAGCATGGTGATCCTCTGGTGGAGATGATGGGTCGAAGTGGGTTGAGGGGCTTGTGTATCTTGGGTTGGCCGAAGAGAATGGGGCAGGTGGCGGAGGAAGATCTGAGTTGGAAGTAGAGTGGCTTGGGTATGGCATCAGATCTGTGTAGAGTGAGTAGTTTCTGGTTGATCCTTCTTTCAGTGGCGGCGGTTGGGTCTCGTTTGAGTTTGGTGTAGGTCCTGGTGTCGTCTAGGAGGTCTTGAATCTTGTTGTTGTAGTCTTCTTTGTCCATGATGACGGTGGCGTTGCCCTTGTCTGCTTGAAGGATGTGGATTGAGTCGTTGTTGCGTAGGTCCTTGATGGCGGAGCTTTCAGCTTTGGTGATGTTGGGTCTGGGAGGCTTGGTGTCGGAGAGGGCGTGGGCCTAGAGAGAGTACCTTGTGTTCGGTGTCGGGGAGCTGATTTTGGCTAAGGTTGATGACGGTGTCCTTGGGCGGCTTGGAGGCTTAGTGGATATTGGTAGGGTTTGGTTGTCGGGAGTTGAGTCTATCGAACTTCTTGATCTGTTTGAGTCGAGTGGCGTTGAAGGCTTTGCGTGCGGTGTCGGCGCTGAAGTTCTGTACTTTGTGTAGATCATCAGGATTGAGTTGTTGGGCGAGTTGGGATTGCGTGGCGGAGATGGCGGAGTCGATGTTGTGGAGCTGGTTTCGGGTGTGTGAGATGCGTTCACGAGTTAGGGCTTTTCCGGCTTGGTGTAGTATGCGTTGCGCTTTGGGGGTGTCGACGGAAGACTTGAGTTGAATACCTGGAGGTACGATGTTTGAGTCGCGGCAGCGTTTCAGGAAGGCGAGGTGATTGTTGAGTTTGGAGGCTTTGGCTTGGTTGCGTTGAAGCAGTCTAGCGTTGCGTTGAGTCGGCTCCCCGTAGAGCTGGATCAAATGATGTTTGAAGGTAGATGCTTGCAAGGTGGATTCGAATGCGGTAATGAGGTTTACGGTTCATCATGTGGTTAGTCTTAAAAAGGACTGTTTGAGAAAGTGGAAGAGGAAAATGAAGAGTTACGGAAAGTAGAAAATTAAAAGGCGAGATAGAGAGTAGAGAGAAGAATTAGAGGTAATCTTTCGTGATTTAGTCCTGAAAAGGACTGTAAACCAGTTGAGAAGACGAGATGCGAGGAAGGCTTGGACATGCAGAGTTACGCAAAATGAAAAATTTGTATTTGGGAAATAATACAAAATGAAGTGAAGAAGTAAGCGTACATTTTGAGGAGGATAATATACATACAGAGATATAATTGAATTAACGATATGATGACTATACGTGAAAAGTGTATTGCCATGCATGAGTTGATTTATGTCCTATTTATCAAGATTAATTTGGGAGTCATAAAAGCCGAGTGTCAGTTTCAGGATTATACACATACAAACATATTCATACACACGTATATACATACACATGTACATGTATATACACGTATATTTTATTCACATAAATACAAAGGTATACGAAATAAAAAGAAATGGGAAAAATATATATATAACAATTAATGAATGTTACTTTGTCTAACTATAATAAGTGTTGTTAGACGGTGTCTGTTGTCAGGTAGTATTTATAATAAGTTGTTTCAACCATGCCAGTCAGTAAGAAGGGAAGTGACGTCTAACGAGAGATGTCTTGAAATATAACAATCCATTATCTCTCCCTGACGATGACAGACATGGTCGTTATGGCAACTACAATAAATCGTATTTCTGAGTTTCTTTCAAAAACTGCAGTAAATCTCTCTGAGGTGGGAGACCTAGAGCTGATTGTATTGAAATAATTCCTATATTTAGTTTTTGCATTAATCTTGCTCTTTCCCTGTTGAATTGGGTACAAGATAGAAGTAAGTGTGGCACCGTTTCTGGCACATTACAGTGGTCACATAATCCGTTCGTGTGTCTATTCATCTTAAAAAGTGTTTCATTTAAGAAACAACTTCCTACTCTAAGCCTGTTGAGGATGCTTTCTTCACTCCTATTATTTGCATTATTTAGATATTTTGTTCTTAGCATAGGTTGAATTGCAAAAAGGAATCGTCCGTGGGCAGACGATGTCCAATCCTCTTGCCAAGTAGTCAGATGTTGTTGGTAAATTTCGCGCTTAGTTTCTGCTTTATTCTGCAAAATATGGTATGCGATGGGAAGGGATAGAGCATGTTTCGCCAAAGAGTCTGCTTTTTCATTTCCACTAATTCTTACGTCAGAAGGAATCCATACAAATTGAACAATGATTTTTTTTTATCTTTTTAAAGTTTAGTTGTCAATTCTATGATTTCTTGCATTATATTTGCAATATCATTTTCCATTACTTTTAAGGGGTTCTAGGACATCTCCCCCGGAGGACAACTCCCCCGGAGGACAGCTCCCCCGGAGGACAGCTCCCCCGGAGGACAGGTCCCCCCAAGTACGAGTCCCCCGGAGGACAGCTTCCCCCAGGGACAACTCCCACGGAGGACAACTTCCCCAGGGACAACTCCCCTGGAGGACAACTCCCCCGGAGGACAACTCCCCCGGAGGACAACACCCCCTGAGGACAGCTCCCCCGGAGGACAACTCCCCCGCAGGACAACTCCCCTGGAAGACAACTCCCCGGATGACATCTCCCCTCACTTTAAAATCTTTATAACTATTGATTTTATACCAACCCCTTCTGTTATGACAAGCGAGGATGGGAATGGTTGTTTAATTGTTAATCATCCATTGGAACCCCCTCCAATCTATGAATGGATACTCCTTCCCTCAAAAGGTTGTTAGGTTTGGCAGATTTAGAGGTACATCAACGAAATGTGACCCTCAGAGAAGGAAAATTAATGAAAATGCAAGAAATCAAAGAAATGTTGAAAAAAGGAAGGATGCTAAATGGGGAAATATGAAGCTACAGGAGTAGAAAAGAGCACGAAGGGCGAGTTGGCCTACAATCACTCTCTAGTTACGTTCTTACAACAAGGGGGGGGGGGGTGAGCCACGATAATTAAGCTTTAATTAATAATTAATCACACCCTAAACAAATTAAAATGGGAGCAAAAGTTTAAACGAGAACACTATTTTTATTTATCAATAAAGAAATTCACAAAACTCAATTCCAACATCATCACTTGTTTTGTCATTTTTCAAGGAATAATGTAATACAATCATTGTCATTGCGGTTTCAGATTTTCACAGACAATTGTCTATATTCTGACATGCGTGGTGCGTGTTGCATAGTATGCACTTGCACAGCTTTGCATTCATGCCGTGTCATCCCTATCATAACGAGGGTGTTATTATGCCCGCTAGTGCGTTGACATACCCGGACAGATTTACCCCCCGGACAATTACCCCCGGACAATTACCCCCCGAGCGACAATTACCCGCCGAGCACAATAACCCCCGGACCAATTCACCCCCACGATGTCAATCACGCACATATAGCCCCCGGGACAATATTACCCCCCGCGACAAATTACCCCCCGAACATACCAGATTATACCCCCTGCAATACGCCAATAATTACCGCCGCGCGGACAAATTACCCCGTAGGACCAATTATCCCCCCGGCACAATTACCCCCGAGACAAATTACCCCCCGCAGGACAATAACCCCCGGAGAGTTAGCACCCGATCAAACTACCCCAGCCGACGACAATACCCCCCTCACAGGCATTGATGTTGAATCAAGCGGCGCCCATTGTGGGTCTCGCCCGGTAGTGTCGCAGGTTTTCTAATATTTTTTACTTGATTTTATCAAAATGAATATCTCTTTCTCTTTCATATTTCTCTTTCTCCTTTGCTCTCTCTCACTTTCTTCTTCTATTCCGTGCATTTTTCTGCCCCTCGCCTCCACCATCTGCGCCAGAAAAAAGATGGGGGGGGGGGGGCTTGAGCCCCAAGCCCCCCCCCCGTTTGATACTCATATCATCGCACAGAAAATATGTAAACGGGCCCTCATATTACCTTTATTTTTCATAGAACAACAATTTGAACATTCATGAAAGGACACAAATACACATAATAATCACCACATGTTTGAATATCTCTGATTCATCTCTGATTCCAACTGATATGATTTTTACATTATTTTTTGTTTAATTTCACGAAAAAATGGAATAAAACTTTGGTCTGAACCCATGGTTTCTAAGGGCGGCTAATATAAGGTCATAATTAATAACTCCCATAATTAACAAATTAAGTGAAAATATAACTAAAAGCTCAATATCAATTTATGTAAAAATAAGGTTTAATCGTAAAATTAAATATCATACATAAGTTATTCCGTTACTGGCCCAGATGAACCGCCAATAGAAACCATGGTTCGGACCACGTATTTTGCTGTATCTACCCGTTAGGGAATTATGAGGGCCAGTTTACATATTTTTCTGATGCATATAATGTGTATCCAAACAGGGGGCTTGCGGGGCTGCAAAGCGCCCCCTCCCCATTTTTTCATGGCGCAGAAGGCGCCGCTAAACGAAAAACAAAAAAGGGGAAGGACGGCGGATGGAGGTTGGTGTGGTCGACATTGGAGTAGTCGGCGGACTGACGATCACAAGGTACGGCGGTTCGAATCCCGTCCATTCCAACTAAATGTCCTTTGGCAAGATATTAATCTGCAATTTGCCAGACTTGACCCTAAGTAAGCCGGTCAAATGGACGGTAAGCGGTAAGCAGGAAATTCCTCGAATGGGCTAAAGCGCCTTTATATAAGGGCACTATGGCTATAGACCGGGTAATAATATTGAGCGCGCCACCTGCAATAGTTTACTAGATCTAGTCGCGGCGCATTAATAAATGGTTAATAGATTAATATTATTCATTAAAATAATTGATAATATAGAGGAAAGGAAGAAAAAAGTAAAAAAGTAGAGAAAAATAAAAGCACAAATGAGTGTGTCGTGTGATGAGGAGAGAGAGAGTAGAGGAGAAGAGAGAGGCACGAGATAGGAGAAAAGATAAAATATAAAAGAGAAAGGGAAAGGACAAGCATTAAGATAATGATCAAGTAGAAAATATTCCAGGAAAACTTTGCGAACACTTCTCACGGTCGCGACTTAACAATGGGCGCCGCTTTGATTACAACATCCAATTGCCGTGGAAGAGGGGGGGCTGGGGCGGTAACTGTGACGGGTAAATGTGTCCTCGGTGCGGTAAATTGTTCCGGAGGGTAATTGTCCTGGGGGGTGCGGTAATTTTCCTTGGAGTAATTGTCGGGGTTAATTGTTCCGGGGGTAACTTGTCCCGTGCGTGCGATTTATTTGTTCCGGGGTAATTGTCCTTCGGGGACGTATTTCCTGGGAGGGGTAGTTGTCCTGATACGAAATATAAAAGAGGAAAGAGAAAGAGAAATTCATTAAGATAAGATCGAGTAGAAAACCTAATTTCCGAAAACCTGCGAGCGAGACTACAAATGGCGCGCTAACTCTAAATTCACAACATCCAAATGCCTCGTAGAGGGCGGTAATTGTCCGGGGGGGAATTGTCCTCGAGGGGTAATTGTCCGGGACGTAATTGGTCCGGGTGGGGTAATTGTCCTTGGGGGGTAATTCGGTCCTCAGTGGTGTAATTGATCCGGCGGGGTAATTGTCCGCGGGGGGTAATGTCCTCGGGGGTAATATGTCCGGGCCGGTAGTTGTCCGGAGGGTAATTGTCCTGGGGCTAAATTGTTCCTTACTGCATTTTACGCAACTGGTTTCTGGCTATAAAATATCCTCCAGAAGTAGATGACACGAATTAAAACATATCGGTATACTCGAACAAATTTTCTATATCTTCCAAGTCACACATAAAATGTACATTTATATAGCTATACATAATATAGACGCTTCATACATATATCCACCTTGGTCTAAGCGCTTATAGTGTTAACTAATTATTACCCGGCTTAGCTAGGCTACCCCGAAAGGTGCTCACAGCATTCAAAGAATTGCTTCTTACCGGTACCCAGTACTTGGGTCAAGTACGGCAAATTTGCAGGTTGACACTTTGCCGAAGGATGCTAGTGGTATGGACGGGATTCGAACCGCGTACCTTGAGTTCGTAAGTCCGCTGACTTATCCACTCGACCACACCACTCCCACAACATATCCGATAAAATCATTTATAATTCTAAAACATTTACTGAAATAAGGGGGCTAAAAGAAAGATGATCGGTACCGTTTGTAAAAGAATAACAACAACAAAAATAGAACCTTAAAAGTAAAAATATACTGTTTCGGGTCATTTTTAGTCAAACATCTCGGCTCGCGCTTTGCGCTCAAGAATCATCCCTTCAAAAGGTTCATTTTTTTTCAGATTTCGAACCCCTGCAAAAATCCTAGTTACGGGCCTGACCATTGACCTACATACTCTCAAATCTAATCAGATCATCTTCCTATGGTGATTTAAGACTGAAGTTGATATCTCTCTCTCTCTCTCTCTCTTTTGACGATAAAATTCGGTTCCAATAGCAGTACGCCTCTATAGCTGCCAAACTTTAACACCCTTCTAGTATAGTCATTCTAGGACAAAAAAGGGGTCAACCTCACACTAATTGCAACAGAAAATCTGAAACATGTATCTTGATCAGTAA
>CALNVZ010003425.1:41297162-41320509 GCA_940671915.1 Paracentrotus lividus | reverse complement strand
CCCTGGAGGAATCTCCCCGATGAAAACTCCCCCGGAGGACAAGTCCCACAGAGGACATATCCCCGAGTAAAACTCCCCGGATGAAAACTCCCCCGGAGGACAACTCCCCTGGAGGAACAACTCCCCCGCAGCACAACTACCCGCAGGACAAGTCCCCGCGGAGGACAACTCAACCATTCCGGAGAACAGATCCACATGCACTCGTTAATTTTTGCTCCATTTCTTTTTTTTTTTTTTTTTTTTTTTTTTTTTTTTTTTTAAACCGAAATAGCCATTCATGGAAATACAAAAACTTGGGCAATTTTGTTTCTTTTTCCAGCGAATAGTACAGTCAATATATGGTTCAACCTCACACTAATTGCAACAGAAAATCTGAAATGAATTATCTTGATCAGTAAAATCTCCTCATCAACATATCAAAAGTCCTAAGGATTTCGAGTGGTGGAAAGGGGTCAAAAGGTCAAAGGTCAATAAAGGTCATTTTTGGCCTAATATCATGTAAATGATGTAATGTCATGTTTATTTCAACATCTAACTTGAAATTAGCAAATCATTTCTTAATCAAAACTTTGGGTCAATTATGTATAACAATAAAATAAACACATTTTGGTAGTAACCATTTGAAGGTCAAAAGTCAGAGGTCAATAAATGTCTAAAACATATGAAAATGATGAAACTTTCCCTTATCCGAGGCATAACTTAACATACAACTATATATACAGTCAATATGGTTCAACCTCACAAAATATGAAACTTGTATCATAATCAAACTAAAATCTCCTCCTACAACATATCAAAGTCCTAAGGATTTCGAGTGGTGGAAAGGGTCAAAAGGTCAAAGGTCAATAAAGGTCACCTTTCGCCTAAAATCATGTCGAAATAATGTAATCTCGTGTTTGTTTTCACTTATAACTTGAAAATTAGTAAAGCATACTTAACAAAACTGTGGTCAATTATGTATAACAATATGCAAATGAGATGAGCAGGTTTTGGTTAGTAACGCGTATGAAGGTCAAGGTCAGAGTTACAATAAATGTCTAAAACGTGTAAAAATTGATGAGAAATTTCCCTTATCCTAGGCATAACTTAAAATCCAGTACAGGTACGTAAACCAAACTTACTTTAATTTTGTTAGTAAAATATTTGAAGGTTAAAGGTCAGAGGTCAATGGATTCCAAAATCCTGTGAAAATGATGAGAATTTCTTTTATCCTATGGCCAGCTCGAGTTCAACTATAGAGAACTATCAGCCAAACATTAGCCTCTATTGATACTTAGGCATGAATTTATATGGTTTTTAATGGTTATATGGTGAGGTCAGTAGGTGTCAAGAACCTGTGAAAAGATGAGAAATTTGTTTTGTTTTACATGAGGAATGCTGACTAAACTTAGGGAATTATATTATATTGATACTGAGGCAAATTAACATATAGGAGCACACGAGGTGACAGTCATTACAGGTCAAAGGTCAGAGGTCAGTAGATGTCAAAAATCCTGTAAATATGATGAAAATCTAGGTTCATTGCATTGTGTATATTGAGAGACAAATGAACTTTGCAGTAGTGACAACTATATTTTGAAGGTCAAAGGTCAGAGATAAGTAAATTTTTTTATAACAAGAACGTTGTGTACCTATAACCCTAACTTGAGATCCACTTGAGGAGTGTGAACCAAACTTGTTTTAGTTATGTATATTGATAGGTAAATTTATGACCTTGAGCATGTTTAGGATCAAAGGGCAATATCCTCCACAAATTATAAGATATTACTTTTGTTACCTTTTTTAGCGATAACTTTAGACTTTAGTACAACTAGGTAATTGCAACCACACTTGGATTAATGGTGTAAAAATCTTGGTAGCGACCAAGATAAAGTATATTGTTAACGTTTAGATAATATTTTTAAAAGTAATGGAACACCACAATATCATGAGAAGATCTTAATGAAAATGCTTTTAAATTAGGCACACATAGGTGGCTCATTATATTGCATCCTTGCCAAGAAATAAAAACATCCATGGAAATATTCATATCTTTATCTCTGGCAATGTCATTTCAACAACTAAAGGTTTAAGGTGAGATATCCATTAGTATGGAGCTCCTGTCTCAAGGAGAAGCGCCCCCACCCCTCTCAGGCGGTCGTTCCTGTTGATTTCTCCGGAAAGTGGGGTGCACACTATTTTAGGGTCCCAGTTCAGGGGGAAAATTCTGAAAATCATTGAAAATGGTCTCTTCGGCATTTTCCCAAAACTGTTTTTTTAATAGGAGAGTTTTCAATATTTTTGGAGCAATTTCATAATAGGGTCCCGTATAATGAAAAATAATACGGTGTAGAGGGGTAATTAGCTAACTTCCCCTCCAAAAGTCTGTAAAAAGGGGATTATGTCTGTAAAAGCATACCATCTCCTCAAGTGAATTTCATTCCTTCCCCTTGTTCAGTGTATTGATGATTAGCAGAGCCCTTCACCTCACAATTTTTGTTGACAAAAAAAAGAGAATAAGGCAGGGGCAAGGGTGGCATTTCGGGCCACAGATCTACATGTAGATGTATATTTGAAGGCAAATGTATCTAGTATAACAGTAAAGGTTTATTGTCATGGAAGAGAAATGTTGGAGGACTTAACCGCACCATTTGTGAAAATGAAAATGCTCGACAAAATTGAAGGCTTTTATGAGGAAAATGCTATCTAAATTTTAATTCTGAGCCCTGTATACATCATGAACATAAAAACATATTTATGGTATACTGTGTACTAAGAGTTACACCTAAGTGATCTTCTTCCTTTATGTTACACGGAGTATAGACTACCAAAAATAAACTAATAGCCCAATGAAATCCATCACAATTAAATCCTGACTGCTAGTATTGAAATGATCTTAAAACATTTGTTACCCAGAACTTGATCAGCATAATGTAGTTCCTACAAATGTTTGGTAAAAAAAATCAATCTGGCAATTACTTTTGAATTCCTTCAAATACTTCTCATGCTTCAGTGCGGATCAGTGCAGGGGCCAAGGGGACACGCCCCATCTATAATACAATACTAATTGACTGTACAAGTTAAAATTTGGGAAAACTTGGCGGCTGACTATCTCAATGGGGTCAGGCACCCCTCTATTTTCAAATCCTGGATGCTATAACATGCGCTTTTTGCGTTAGCATGAATATTTAGTCATTGTTACATATACTTTTGGTAGACGCTATCAGCGATATTTGCAGTGTTTAACACGTACACTCAAAATCATTGGACTATTCACAAGAGGCTAGGTGAAGTCATTTTATCAGTGCTTCTTTTAAACTTCATCATGAAGAACAAAACTATGTGACATGGCACATGTGCTATGTATTTCATTATTGTGAACATAGATAGTCTGCCCAAAAAGATCATTTTACAATATCATTAGTCCCTCTTTATACATAATCAACCGAACTTTTGATAACATAATGAAACAAATTTCTCTTATCTCAATGAGTAAATTTAGTCTTTCGTCATTAATTGACTTTAAATTCTTGAACATAAAATATTAGCGTTGACAATAATCAAAGTGCCATGAACCGCAATAACCTTCCTAATTATCAAGTGCTTGCGAAGTAATTGTGAAGACAAGGGATATTTCATTATACTTGAAAAAATTAGTTTACTGTACATACATAATGTCCTTCGACTTTGAAAAAGTTTACCATCCGCAGTGTCATTGGCTTTCTCTCCATCAGTAGTCCCTTTTCTAGGCTTTGGACAGGACTTTAAGGGAATCCATACCCAAGGGAGAATCAACCTTACAAGAAAGAGGAAAATGAGAGGAGCAATCTAAAAAAAGTTTCATCAAAATCAGTTATAAAATAAGAGAGTTATGGAAGTTTTAAAAGTCTCGTTGTTCCTTCTATGGGGATCCTCAAATTTGGCATCATCGCCTTCCAATGGCTGATCTTATGGACAACTCTCCATTCATTTTTGTACACAAATTTTCAGATTTTCCCCATTTTCTTTCAAAATATGTCTTCTTTACTTCGCAGCTCAAGATATATGTCATGGGAAAATGTATTTCACACAACATATGTTGAGCTCAGGGGTAAGATATATTTCGAAAGAAAATGGGGAAAATCTTGAAAATTTGTGTACCAAAATGAATGGAGAGTTGTCCATAAGATCGGCCATTTTGAAGCCGATGATGCAATTTGAGGATCCCCATAGAAGGAACAACTAGACTTTTAAAACTTCATAACTTCTTATTTTATAACGCGATTATTAATGAACCTTTTTTTAAGATTGTTCCTCTCACTTTCCTCTTTCCTGTACGGTCGAATCTCTCCTTGGGTTGGATTCCCCCTTTAAGCTAAAAAAATGAACATTTTAAATGACCATTGCCCTTTGCATAGTGTCATCTTTGTATTTCATGGTTCTAGGACAATTACCCCCTGGACAATTACCCCCGGACAATTACCCCGCCGGAGAATTACTCCCCCCCCGATGACAATACCCCCCGGACAAGTTCCCCGGAATCAATACCCGGAGACAATTTACCCGAACGGAGGTACAATTAACGCCCCAGACAATTTACATACCACCGGACAATAACCCCCCGGACAATTAACCCCACGCCGTGACATTAGCCCGCCCAGTGACAGTTACCGCCCCGCGGGACAAATACTCCCGTGACAATTACCCCTCGGCCAATTACCCGCGGTGGGACCATTAATCCCTCGGACACAATATCCCCCTCACGGCATTGATGTTGGAATCAGCGGACTAGCCATTAGTGAGGTACTCCGCTCCGATATGTTCGTCAGGTTAATCGAATATTTTCTTACTTGATTTATCTTAAATTAGAGCTTTCTTTCTAGTTCTCTCGTTCTCATTTATTATTTTCTTTCCTTTTTTTTTTTTCCTTCTTCTCTCTTCTGTTTTCTTTTTTTTTTCTTTCTTGCTTTTCCGCTTTTTTTCCTTTCGCGCTACTGGCGGCCTATGCATCAGAAAATATTGTAAGTAGCCCTCATATTTCTCTTTTGTCTCTCTCTAGCGAAGCAAAAATGAACATTCATAAAAGAGAGCGTGTTATCCAAATAATCACACATTGTTGATTTCTGATTCATCTCTGATTCACGACTGATCTTATTTTCATTTATTTTTGTTTCGCTGACCGAATGTTCGGCAGAGACGGTAATCACTTTTCACCCTGTTAGTCATGTTTGTCTGCTGGTCTGTTAGAAAATGTCAAAGTTTTAGTTTAGTTTTTAACTTGCTCTCATTTCTTTATTTCTGCATCATTGTGTTAACACTTAGTCAAGCTGATACTTAGGGTATACAAATATGTGTTGATAAGGATGATGGGTCAAGGGTCATCTAGGGGTCAAAAGTTCAAATGATAAGAGGCCATGCATGGCTACAAAATCGTTAAACGTTTTTTTTTACTTGCTCTCATTTCTTTATTTCTCTCGATCAATTGTGTTCCACTTTGCGTAACAAATGTTCTTGGTAATACACTGTGTGTTGGATGTGGATGATGAGGATCAAAGGTCATAATAGGGGTCAAAGGTCAACTTAAAGGCCAAGAGATCATATTGCGATGTTTTATGATAGCGAAATCAGGCAAAGACTCGTGGTTCGCGAACCGATCATTGTTTTTAATTTCACGAAAAATCAGGGTAAATAGATAAACCATGCGTCTGAACCCATGGTTTTAAGGGCGGAATAAAGGCATAATTAACTAAACTCCTTTAATTAACAAATAAAGTGAAAATATTAAACTAAGCCAGCATATAAATTTATGCAAAATGGAAGATTATTGTAAATTAAAATATCATAGCATATGGTTAATTTTTCCACTTTCATTTTGTTAAATTTAGGAGTCATTAATAATTGATCATTATGGCCCTTGCATGACCGCGCCATGGCTTTTTGGCAGAAAATCCACGTCGGGAATCTAGAGGGAGTTACATATTTTCTGCATGGCATATATGCGGGCATAATACAACGCGGGGAGGCTTGGCCGGGCGCAAGGCCCCTCCCCCCCCCTGTTTTTCCATGGCGTGCAAGAAAGCGCGCTGACCTGACAAACACAAAAAAAGGGGAAAAGACGGGGGTTGGCGATGTGTGTGGTCGACATGGATAAGTCCGGCGTGCACTGTACCGATACAACGCGTACGTCCTGGTTTTGAGGGGAGAGGGGGGAATACCCTCACATCGTTCGTAATATGTACGCTTTGTGTAGATTATTTACTATCTACAATTTGTGCGATGATTGACTCAAGCAATTAAGTAAAATGGCCTGTACACGCGGTGTAGGAAGGAAATATTCAATGTTAGAATGCCCTAAAGCGACCCATATTATTAATGCGTCGGCTATGGCGGTAATGGCATTGCACGGTGTATAATATTAGTTGCATGCGCCACTGATAGTTTTACTAGATAGTCGGCTCCAAGTATAAATTATACATGAGAAGGGGGGACAAAGTGGAATAAAATTATAGATAATTATTAGAGAGGAAATGGGACAAGAGAAAGATAAAAGGCCATTAAGATAAGATAAGAGTAGAAATAATTCGAAACTTGCGACACAGGATGAGATCAGAATGGGCGCTGCTTGATTCAACATCCAATTTGCCAGTGCCGAGCTGGGGCATGGTGAGAAATTGTCCTTCTGGCTGATAGTTGTCCGGGATGTATTTGTCCGGGGGTCATGTTCGCTCGAAGGGGGTAGTAATTGTCCGACGGGCGTTGCGAATTGCTCCGGGGACCTCGGCTGATCCCAATGTTGGGTCTTGTGCTGAGTGAGCTAATAATTGTGCCGAGGAGTCATGTCTGGGGGTTAAATTGTCCGGGGGGGTAATTGTTCCGGAGGGGTGAATTGTCCGGTAGGTACGTCGAATTGTCCCAGGGCGGTAATTGTCCTCGGGGGGTAATTGTCCGGGGGTAATTGTTCGCGGGTGGACAACTGCTCGGGTCTTGATCCGGGTAATTGTCCTGGGTAATTGTCCGGGGGGTATTTCGCTCCTCGGGGGGGTAATCTGTCCGGAGGGGCTAATTGTCGCGGGGGGTAATTGTCCTCGGGGGGTAATTGTCCGGGGGGTAATTGTCCTGATACGGTATTTCCACACCATTCTCATTCGGTCACAGAATGCTTGCAAGCTTGTTTGACATACATTCAGAAACTTTCAGTGCATTGCCAAAACCATAAAGTAGTTTCTCATGCTTTTTTTAAGCAATGAATTAGACATTCATTGGTGAACCCCTGACCTTTGACGCTCCATGGAAAGTCACAAAACACAATGAATTATATAATTACTTTATAAATATGATAGATCAAAGTTGGTTAAAATGCCCCCAGTATGATTACCCAAAATCTTCAAGTTCATTTGCATGATAATGGACCCAAAATTTATTGATACCTGACCTTTGACCTTGAATAGCTACTGGTGCATCAAAAGGCTTCAATAGTTCATTTCAACACAACATTGCACTTGATTTGGTTGACATTATTTTAATCGTCGACCTTCAAGTATATATTTAAAGCCTAAAGGAACTTTCAAAAGATTTAGCACAGGATTTTGGATTTGTATTGACGCTCTGACCTTTGGACCTTTCAAAATATTTATCACCCGAAACCTTAAACAGGTTCATTCACCTTACAACATTGAACCAAGTTTGGTTGACATTCCTGTAGAAGGGTCCTCAAGTTAGTCGCTAAGGGACAAAGGAATTTCGTGGCATTTTCCCAGGTTTTTGAACGTTTATTGACCTTTTGACCTTTGACCTTCAAATGGTTACTTCCAAAACCTGTCATTTATTTCTATACATAATTGAGCACCAAGTTTTGATAAGAATGCTTGCTAATTCATTTATAAATTTAAATAAAGCATGACATTACATGATTTTGCATGATTGTTAAGCCAAAAATGACGCTTTATTGACTTTGACCTTTTGAGCCCCTTTCCAACCAGCTCGATCCCCTTAGGACTTTTTGATATGTATGTAGAGGAGACTTTACTGGATCAAAGATCATGTTTCAGATTTTCTCAATTAGTGTAAGGTTGAGGTGTTGTCCTCCGGTGGAGTTGTCCTCCGGGGGAGTTGTCCTCCGGGCGAGCTGTCCTCCGGGAGTTGTCCCCGCGGGAGTTGTCCTCCGGGGGAGATGTCCTGATACGCTTTTAAGGAGCTTAGTGAATCAGTGAATATGGCATATTTTTTAGCAGAGTTTGTCGTTCTTGTGTTTTCATATATCCATTGTGCAATAATGCAAAGAACAATTCCATCTGTTCCGCTCGATAAACCGATACAGCCGATATTCTTTTTGCTATTTCAATATTTCGACTTGGGATATACACTGCAGCACTCGTATTTCCGTTTGTTGATTTTGAGCCGTCTGTATATATTGTAATGTAATCTGTCCATTTCGAATTTATATAATCATCTGACTCTGATTTGGCTTTTAAAAAAAAAATCACATTTTTCTTAGTGATGATATCATGCAAATGAGTTGATATCAAAGGTGGTATCAGATGCCAAGGCGGAGTATTCGAAAAAAAATTTGTTTCGATATTTTCGTCAGGAATATGTTTCGTGCGTAGAGCAAAGGGAATTTCATTTCCCCAGCTATTTGAACTATATTGCCAACATTCTAATAGACACTCCTTGGACGGGTGATTTTTTTTATGTAGCTTATGTTCGCTCTAAAGTTGTGGCTAAAAAGTGAACGCCGAATTTCAAGGGGCATTTCACAGCATTCAATTTGGAGGGCTGCCAGAGAGGTAAAAGCTATGGTACCAGTGCATATTCTCAAACATTCGTACTGTATGTTATCCAATTATTGTTTCTTGGCATTGTTAGACGCCGAATTAAAGGCCTCACATCCTTAGTCCATGCTCTGTACAGGAGCAGAAGGGTTTTGATGTCTGAACCCCATGAGTTACCCACCATGCATTTCAGTATATTCATACCTTTTTTGCACTTTTCAGTAATATTTTCTATTTGTTTTTTCCATGTTAATTTTGCATCGAAGCAAAGTCCTAAATATCTGTACTCATCTTTTAATTTGACATTATGGGATTAGGGTGTCGTCTTGTAAAGACCATAGCTTTAGTTTTTCCTTCCGACAGTTTCATGCCCCAGTTATCGCACCATTCATTGATTTTTATGAGATCGCTTTGTACTTGACTCTCTAAGAATTTCAAATTTCTATTACTTTTCCAGATCGTAGCATCATCTGCAAACTGGGCTATCTTGCAATGTTTTAATTCATTTCCAAGATCATTCACAAATATATTAAACAAATTTGGGCTTAATACACTACCTTGGACAATACCGTTCATTTGTTCGTATACATGAGTACATTATTTACCTGGACCTGAAATGTGCGTCTGGTTAAATATTTGTCAAGCCAGGCCGCACTCACCCGTAGATGTAAAACACAAAATGTCCACTGTCATAAGTTCAAGGAGCGTCAAATATAGCGTTCAAATAAGTTTCCTGAATAATGCTTTTTAAAATTCAGCGATTTTCAAGGATTTCGAATTGAAAAAGAGGATACAAAATTGGTGTCTTAACACCACAGTTGCGCACTCTATCTGTGTGGAGATTATCAGTGGCAAAATAATTAAGCTATTTCATATTTTCCCAAAACTGTTTGGCTTGCATATTTCGTTTATACTCTACCAAAAGAAATAATGACCAAAAGGTGCTACAAGAGTGGGGCAAGACGATAGGGCCCCGAGAAAATGAATTCATTTGGACCATTCTTGGTCACATGTGTAACCGAAATTATGCAAAGTCTTGACTTTAATTGGCTATAACTCTAAAAAGTTTTAAAGATATACTGATTTAATGTTTAAGTTATGCTAATATATTTTGTTGGCTATCATTTGAAAATATTTTTTGATATTTACAATATGCATGTTCAAGGTCAGAGGTCAAAAGAAGTGGGTCACGTCACGTGTGTGACTTCACAGAGCGGCATGATTTTGAAAGTTCAATTTCATTTTGAAATTCCTGTGAGTTTTAAAATGATGAAATGTTCTTATTGCTGTGAGATATGCATTATGGACCTGCTAACCAAAAAATACCACTGGATAGGAGTCATCTCTGAAATTTCTTTTTTTATCTATTATTTTATATCGTGATGTCGGGTCACGTGTGTGACATTTTAGTGAGTCACGTATGTGACCTATAGCAAACTGTACAGAAAAAGATTATATATACATATATGCGGAAAATGTACATTTTGAGCAATTATATCCGCTGTGGTAAAACTTGTTATAAACTCAACTCTAATCAGTCACTGGAGTGTTTTGGTAGCTGTCAAGACTGAGGGAGGGGCGGGGGAGGGAGGGGGGCATGATGCCCCTTTTGATCGCGCGAGCGCACCGAAAATTTGCACGTTGGTAGTGTGTGATGTAAACTACAAGAAAGCACTGTTAAGTTTCCCAAAATAATAATTTATTTCTATATGACTTAATTATGCTAATTTATGCATTGTATGAAGTCATAATTTTTGTTCTAATTGACAAACTAAAGCCTCTGGAATGCTAATTTTGTGTTAACATTATCTTTATAGGAATTTTAACAATTGTACTTGAAAAAAAAAAATTTGTATCGAAATCAATTTTTTATGTATTTCATTTTTTTTGTGAATTTCTTATGTATTTCTATGTTTTTTCGACCTTTTGTTTTAAGGACGTTGCACAGTTATGTTTCTGCGCATCTTGACCGCGCATCCTGGGCGCGCATTATTTACTACGTCACAATGAAAAAATGTACAGCGCTCATGGGCGATTTAGCGTTCAAAGAGTTAAAAGAAATGAACTGTATAAATATGTTATTTATTCCTTCTTTTTGTTCATTATTTACCTACTTGCAGAGATATGTAAAGCATTTATGTTGGTGCATGTTCGTTTTATTCTAGAGATTGCGTAGAGATTCATATGAAATGAATTGTAAATGTTTGGGAGCAGGATTTTGAATAAGTCGAAAATTAGATAGAGCTTTCACATATTTTTGAATATTTTTGGCACGTTTCGGTGGTTTTCAAGTCGACTCGCCACTATTACAGCGCCGATATTTTGAAAACGACCACATGGACCCCCATTTTTTAATGTTCCTACTCTTTCAGTTTATATTCCTCTACAACTTGGCAAATTTTGATGAAATTGACATGGATTTTGAATGTTCGAGAGCATGATTTTGAATCAAGTGTAATATAGGTTGGATTCTCAAACTTGTTTGGCGTTTTCGGCGCGTTTTTGTGGTTTTCAAGCCAATTCGCAACTATTCGGGCTCCGATAGTTAAAAAACGAGCACATGGACCCCGTTTTTTGAATGTTTCTACCCACTGAGTATGTGTTCCTCTAAAACTTTGTAAATTTTTGTGAAAATGACATGGATTTTGAATGTTTGGGAGCATGATTTTGAATCACGTCTAATTTAGAGTGGATTTTCACGCTTTTTGGACATTTTCGGCGCGTTTTTGTGACTTTTCAAGCCGATTTGCGAGTATTCCGGAGCCGATAGTTCGAAAACGAGCACATGGACCCCCCTTTTTAAAAGTTTCTACATATTTACGGTGAATCCCTCTACAACTTTGCAAAATTTGATGAGACTGTCATGGTTTTTAAAAAAAGTGCACCTTAAACTATACTTTTTTATTTTCTTGTTGATTCCAAGCCTCTAAGATATGGTTTTGCCATTTTACGCACCATTTTTGCCACGCGAGGGCGCTGCTGGCTCGAAAATAAGTACAAATGTGCCAGTTTTTTGTAATAAACCTCGAAAGGTTTGATAAATTTTGATACGGTTTTGACAAAGTAATGACGATTTGAACTCATTTGTTGCAATCGCGAGGTCTAACAGAGGCCAATTTATTAAATTATGCGTATTTTACATGCCATCCAAATATGGCAACTTCAAAGTCCCGTAGCAAAAAATCAAGCACATGAACCTATATTATTTTTGGCATTTTTGGCATACATAGATACCACAGTAACTCTGTGCAAAATTTGGTGAAAGTGACATGGACTTCGTTTCAACTGTGCAACGTCCTTAATAGTTTCGTTGTTTTTCCGCAAAAATAATATTGCAGAAACATTTTGGAGCATAGTAATGCTAAAATAAATTAATTTCAGCCAATGAAAGTGAAAATAATCAGACCTTTATGACCACCCCCTCCCAGTGGGTCATGTGTGTGACTAAACATTTGTTTGCTAACTAATAATCAAATTATAACTTTTGATGGAATCATATTTGGTGAGATGCAAGGTACATTAAATCTAGCTTTGGAGAAAAAATAATAATGATACCAGAGCCATGGTTAAGGTGGGGCATAAACTTTTTGTGTTTTCTGGTCACTTGTGTGACATTTGAGGGCAATTAATTTCCAGGGTTGATTATCTTAATATAATCAATTGAAGAACATTATATTTGGGGTTAGATTAAAAGGAATAGAGGTAAATCTTTAATTATAATAATAATATAATGACAGTAATCCAAGTAAGGAAGTCAGCATATCCATTCCAGTCAGGGTTAAAAAAGAATGATATTTTATCTACCGTTTTTCCATCTAATTATCATTTCTGTTAATTTATGCAGATGAGCATGAACAATTGCAAAAATCACGAAAAAAAAAAACATCAGTTCATGAAACTTCAGATGGTTATTTTACGTCTATATTACAGCCTAATTATTGATTTGCATGCACTCAACTTCTCAAGGCAGCTCTCTCACTCATTCACATTACTCAGATCATTCAGTCAATTCACTTTCAAATACGATATGTATGGAGGATCGCCGAATTCACGTAAATTTCTATTTTTAAATACCAAGCATGAACATTAATACCTGGTGACTCTTTATGCAAAGATAGCTGACAAACATGACTTTACGATGGTTATTTTACGTCTATTGCAGTTTAAAAGTCCATTTTTTATATGACGCGTACATGACGGGAATCGCTATCGGAATCGATTCGAGAAACAATCGTCTAAGATCCTCCTTTTCACAATCGACCTAAAATAACACAGTATCGTATGTTTACTCAGCGCTGTGTGTAAACCGAAAATACACCGATGACGTGGATAGGACATTATGCTAATGCCGCGATCACAGTACCGTTTCGGGGCCCGTACGGCGTGTAAAATTGACATTTTTGAACATTTCGGTCACTTTCGTAAGGTTCCTGGCCGGGTCCCTTACGATCCTACGGGTCCGGTGTGTTTTTTACAGATCGCGCGGGCCCCTAGATTTTTTGCTTTCATGTTCTCGATTATCCCGGCGTTTTTATCAAATCGGTAGACGGTCTACAGCCCTTGGAAAGCCCGTGGAGTCACTAAAGGGGACCGATCGGCCTCCTATCGGTGGCCGAGTAGGCTCCGCACGTTTTTTCTGTCAATTCTTGTAACAAGCCGGGAGGGTGTCGGGCGGGTGCAACATGCACCGCAAGGACGTCAGGAGGTACCCGGTCGTGGTCCGCATGGCGCCTGACCGACTCCCACTGGGTCCCATGTGGTCTTTCGCACAAGTTTTTCAAAATCATATTGTATACATATTTTTAGTATTTGTCAAATTTCTCTTTGGAGATTGTAAGCATGAATTATTATCGGGCTAGTGCTATAATGATAGCTGGAGATCATGAGCATTCTGAATACATTAATACATTATTTATTGGGAGCATTTTTCAAAGTGTATAGTTATTTGAGACGGTGCTCTTTATTGGCTCAGATTTTCAAAATATTAAAAAGTCCCACATAAATGTTTTTAATATATATATGCTTTGAGTGATACTGTCGATGGTTTTCAGACTTCATATAGAATGATTTGTCTTTTGATCAAAACCGCCATATTTAAATTTATATTTTACAGTATTCTATGTCGTATTTGTGGTTTGAAACGTAAATAATTTAAATGCAATTATACTCAAAAGAGCTTAAGACAAAACTTTACTACAGAAGCCTGGCAGGGTGCCGCAGGATAGCCGCAGGGGAAACCTTAAACATCGCAAGACCGTAGTCCTTTTTTTTTACAATGAGGATTGAAAGGAAAACTGTGCGGAACCCTTCCTGTCACCTGCAGGTGCCTGTGCGGGCCCCTCAGTGACTCCACGGGCTTTTACCGGGTTGTCTACTGCCTACCGATTTCATGAAAACGCCGGGAGAATCGAGAACATGCAGTAGATCTTTTCGGCTTTTCTACGGGTAGTGAAACAAGTCCTCGCGCCCGCAGAATCATAAGGGAGCCGGACTGGCACCTTCCGAAAATGGCAATTATGTACGGTTCTACTCGCCGTACGGGCCCCAGAATGGGTATGTGATCGTAAAAAAGGTGAGTGTCTTGCGATGCTTTGGGTTTACTTTTGGCTTTCCTGCGGGACCATAAAGGGCACCCCAAGGGTTCCTCAAGGGACCCTAGCTATTTTTCTGCAAATTCTGCAAATAGGAACACTGGTCAGCCTTATAATAACCACCGTGTTCATCAGAGCGGACACCGAAAGAACATCTGTCGGCACCCGAATGGCACTCTTACGGTCTCTTCACGGGCGTATTTTGATTTCAATCCACATATTTATACTTTTAACCGACCGGGCGCCGTAGGATATGTGACCGCAATAGCGGTAGAATGAAAAATCATCAGGGACCCGTGAGGTCTCTAAATCCACGAAAAGCCGTAGGATTGGGCAAAACGTACGGGGACCTCTCGAACTGTGATCTCGGCATTACATGCAGGGCGATGTTCTTGGGGCGAGAGTAATGAGCTTCAAAACGCAAGTCAATGGGTTTTTTCGTCGAGGAAATAGACGATTGCCTGCACGTCCGATATCGTGGCGGGCTCAAAATGCGGCGAGACCGTGACGGGCGGCCAACCCGACCCGAGTGATGAAGCGGGGGCCTCGGCGAGGCGAATTCAAAGGGGAGATGCGAGTTCGTTGACCCTCCCGTGCAAATTAAAGTCTATGGAGGACCACCCGCGAAGTTTAACGGTATTAGATATTAATGTTATATTCAATATGTATGTTTTTATGACACGGACTTGCTGAAAAGCAGTCTTTTTGGCTGATGTGAGTTTGCCGTGAATAAAATTAAATCAATCAATCAATGCCACTATTCATAATTCTTTATCGCCATTATTATTTTTAGATTTTATCGATCAACGTAAGCTTGCTATCTGGATAATTTTGTGCTGTTATTAGTACAATTTTTTAAAATTAAATTCTTCCCAATTAAAGATGAGGAAGATGAAGAAGAAGATGATGATGACGATAATGAAGAAGAAGAAGAAGAAGAAGAAGAAGAAGAAGAAGAAGAAGAGGAGGAGGAGGAGGAGGAGGAATCTGACGAATCTGATAGCGGCGAGGAATCATCGGAAGGTATAAAACAATGTCGTAGTTAATAATCTCATCAATACAAATACCTGAGCATTAGTATAATGTACATGTAGTATCAAACTATCATGTTGAGTTCAGTTCTTTATTATTTTTTTAATTTTTATAATGAATATTCTTGAACTAATACAGTGCGTCCCCAAAAGAACTATACACTTTTGAAATATTTCTAAAATTATTCATGATCAAACTTGAGTTTCCCTTTTTTCGATACACCCGGTATTTACAAAATCGCTCTACAGTGCGTCCCAAAAAGAACTTTACACTTTTGAAATGGCTATCAAATAAAAAAATATATGATTCTTGGGGAAAAGGTTTATATTTATATAAAGCTCATTTTCCCAACTATCATTGTGACAAAAAAGATTCCGAAAATAATAATAATAATGATAATAATAATGATAATAATAATAATAATAACTAGCAGCAAGCCCCGTGGCAGCAATCCACGGGGGCTCGCAATAGGGGGCCCGAACCCTCGTATTCGATCAATTCTCCTGTGGATTCAAGCATTGAGGAATGGACATTTATGGCCACGACGACCGGCCGAGTCATCTCTGAAATTCTTTTTTTATCTATTATTTTATATCGTGATGTCGGTCACGTGTGTGACATTTTTAGTGAGTCACGTATGTGACCTATAGCAAACTGTACAGAAAAGATTAATATACATATATGCGGAAAATGTACATTTTGAGCAATATATCCGCTGTGGTAAAAACTTGTTATAAACTCAACTCTAATCAGTCACTGGAGTGTTTGGTAGCTGTCAAGACTGAGGGAGGGGCGGGGGGAGGGGGGATGATGCCCCTTTTGATCGCGCGAGCGCACCGAAAATTTGCACGTTGGTAGTGTGTGATGTAAACTACAAGAAAGCACTGTTAAGTTTCCCAAATAATAATTTATTTCTATATGACTTAATTATGCTAATTATGCATTGTATGGAGTTCATAATTTTTGTTCTAATTGACAAACTAAGCCTCTGGAATGCTAATTTTTGTGTTAACATTATCTTATTAGGAATTTTAACAATTGTACTTGAAAAAAAAAATTGTATCGAAATCAATTTTTTATGTATTCATTTTTTTTGTGAATTTCTTATGTATTTCTATGTTTTTCGACTTTTGTTTTAAGGACGTTGCACAGTTATGTTTCTGCGCATCTTGACCGCGCATCCTGGGCGCGCATTATTTACTACGTCACAATGAAAAAATGTACAGGCTCATGGGCGATTTAGCGTTCAAAGAGTTAAAGAAATGAACTGTATAAATATGTTATTTATTCCTTCTTTTTGTTCATTATTTACCTACTTGCAGAGATATGTAAAGCATTTATGTTGGTGCATGTTCGTTTTATTCTAGAGATTGCGTAGAGATTCATATGAATGAATTGTAAATGTTTTGGGAGCAGGATTTGAATAAGTCGAAAATTAGATAGAGCTTTCACATATTTTGATATTTTTGGCACGTTTCGGTGGTTTTTCAAGTCGACTCGCCACTATTACAGCGCCGATATTTTGTGAAAACGACCACATGGACCCCCCCCATTTTAAATGTTCCTACTCTTTTCAGTTATATTCCTCTACAACTTGGCAAATTTTGATGAAATTGACATGGATTTTGAATGTTCGAGAGCATGATTTTGAATCAAGTGTAATATAGGTGGATTCTCAAACTTGTTTGGCGTTTTCGGCGCGTTTTGTGGTTTTCAAAGCCAATTCGAACTATTTCGGGCTCCGATAGTTAAAAAACGAGCACATGGACCCCGTTTTTTGAATGTTTCTACCACTGAGTATGTGTTCCTCTAAAACTTTGTAAATTTGTTGAAAAAGACATGGATTTTGAATGTTGGGAGCATGATTTTGAATCACGTCTAATTTAGAGTGGATTTTCACGCTTTTTGGACATTTTCGGCGCGTTTTTGTGACTTTTCAAGCCGATTTGCGAGTATTCCGGAGCCGATAGTTCGAAAACGAGCACATGCCCCCTTTTTAAAAGTTCTACATATTTACGGTGAATCCTCTACAACTTTGCAAATTTGATGAGACTGTTCATGGTTTTTTAAAAAAGTGCACCTTAAAACTATACTTTTTTATTTTCTTGTTGATTCCAAGCCTCTAAGATATGGTTTTGCCATTTTACGCACCATTTTTGCCACGCGAGGGCGCTGCTGGCTCGAAAATAAGTACAAATGTGCCAGTTTTTTGTAATAACCTCGAAAGGTTTGATAAATTTTGATACGGTTTTGACAAAGTAATGACGATTTGAACTCATTGTTGCAATCGCGAGGTCTAACAGAGGCCAATTTATTAAATTATGCGTATTTTACATGCCATCCAAATATGGCAACTTCAAAGTCCCGTAGCAAAAAATCAAGCACATGAACCTATATTATTTTTGGCATTTTTGGCATACATAGATACCACAGTAACTCTGTGCAAAATTTGGTGTGAAAGTGACATGGACTTCGTTTCAACTGTGCAACGTCCTTAATAGTTTCGTTGTTTTTTCCGCAAAAATAATATTGCAGAAACATTTTGGAGCATAGTAATGCTAAAATAAATTAATTTCAGCCAATGAAAGTGAAATAATCAGACCTTTTATGACCACCCCCTCCCAGTGGGTCATGTGTGTGACTAAACATTTGTTTGCTAACTAATAATCAAATTATAACTTTTGATGAATCATATTTGGTGAGATGCAAGGTAACATTTAATCTAGCTTTGGAGGAAAAAAATAAATGATACCAGGGCCATGGTTAAGGTGGGGCATAAACTTTTGTGTTTTCTGGTCACTTGTGTGACATTTGAGGGCAATTAATTTCCAGGTTGATTATCTTAATATAATCAATTGAAGAACATTAATTTGGGGTTAATTAAAAGGAATAGAGGTAAATCTTTAATTATAATAATAATATAATGACAGTAATCCAAGTAAGGAAGTCAGCATATCCATTCCAGTCAGGTTAAAAAAGAATGATATTTTATCTACCGTTTTTCCATCTAATTATCATTTCTGTTAATTTATGCAGATGAGCACTGAACAATTGCAAAATCACGAAAAAAAAAAACATCAGTTCATGAAACTTCAGATGGTTATTTTACGTCTATATTACAGCCTAATTATTGATTGCATGCACTCAACTTCTCAAGGCAGCTCTCTCACTCATTCACATTACTCAGATCATTCAGTCAATTCACTTTCAAATACGATATGTATGGAGGATCGCCGAATTCACGTAAATTTCTATTTTTAAATACCAAGCATGAACATTAATACCTGTGTGACTCTTTATGCAAAGATAGCTGACAAACATGACTTTACGATGGTTATTTTACGTCTATTGCAGTTTAAAAATCCATTTTTTATATGACGCGTACATGACGGGATCGCTATCGGAATCGATTCGAGAAACAATCGTCTAAGATCCTCCTTTTCACAATCGACCTAAAATAACACAGTATCGTATGTTTACTCAGCGCTGTGTGTAAACCGAAAATACACCGATGACGTGGATAGGACATTATGCTAATGCCGCGATCACAGTACCGTTTCGGGGCCCGTACGGCGTGTAAAATTGACATTTTTGAACATTTCGGTCACTTTCGTAAGGTTCCTGGCCGGGTCCCTTACGATCCTACGGGTCCGGTGTGTTTTTACAGAATCGCGCGGGCCCCTAGATTTTTGCTTTCATGTTCTCGATTATCCCGGCGTTTTTATCAAATCGGTAGACGGTCTACAGCCCTTGGAAAGCCCGTGGAGTCACTAAAGGGGACCGATCGGCCTCCTATCGGTGGCGAGTAGGCTCCGCACGTTTTTCTGTCAATTCTTTAACAAGCCGGGAGGGTGTCGGGCGGGTGCAACATGCACCGCAAGGACGTCAGGAGTACCCGGTCGTGGTCCGCATGGCGCCTACGACTCCCACTGGGTCCCATGTGGTCTTTCGCACAAGTTTTTCAAATCATATTGTATACATATTTTTAGTATTTGTCAAATTTCTCTTTGGAGATTGTAAGCATGAATTATTATCGGGCTAGTGCTTATAATGATAGCTGGAGATCATGAGCATTCTGAATACATTAAATACATTATTTATTGGGAGCATTTTCAAAGTGTATAGTTATTTGAGACGGTGCTCTTTATTGGCTCAGATTTTCAAAATATTAAAAAGTCCCACATAAATGTTTTTAATATATATATCTTGAGTGATACTGCGATGGTTTTCAGACTTCATATAGAATGATTTTCTTTTGATCAAAACCGCCATATTTAAATTTATATTTACAGTATTCTATGTCGTATTTGTGGTTTGAAACTAAATAATTTAAATGCAATTATACTCAAAAGAGCTTAAGACAAAACTTTACTACAGAAGCCTGGCAGGGTGCCGCAGGATAGCCGCAGGGAAACCTTAAACATCGCAAGACCGTAGTCCTTTTTTTTACAATGAGGATTGAAAGGAAAACTGTGCGGAACCCTTCCTGTCACCTGCAGGTGCCTGTGCGGGCCTCAGTGACTCCACGGGCTTTTACCGGGTTGTCTACTGCCTACCGATTTTCATGAAAACGCCGGGAGAATCGAGAACATGCAGTAGATCTTTTCGGCTTTTCTACGGGTAGTGAAACAAGTCCCGCGCCCGCAGAATCATAAGGAGCCGGACTGGCACCTTCCGAAAATGGCAATTATGTACGGTTCTACTCGCCGTACGGGCCCCAGAATGGGTATGTGATCGTAAAAAAGGTGAGTGTCTTGCGATGCTTTGGGTTTACTTTTGGCTTTCCTGCGGGACCATAAACGGCACCCCAAGGGTTCCTCAAGGGACCCTAGCTATTTTCTGCAAATTCTGCAAATAGGAACACTGGTCAGCCTTATAATAACCACCGTGTTCATCAGAGCGGACACCGAAAGAACATCTGTCGCACCCGAATGGCACTCTTACGGTCTCTTCACGGGCGTATTTTGATTCAATCCACATATTTATACTTTAACCGACCGGGCGCCGTAGGATATGTGACCGCAATAGCGTAGAATGAAAAATCATCAGGGACCCGTGAGGTCTCTAATCCACGAAAAGCCGTAGGATGGGCAAAACGTACGGGACCTCTCGAACTGTGATCTCGGCATTACATGCGGGCGATGTTCTTGGGCGAGGAGTAATGAGCTTCAAAACGCAAGTCAATGGGTTTTTTCGTCGAGGAAATAGACGATTGCCTGCACGTCCGATATCGTGGCGGGCTCAAAATGCGGCGAGACCGTGACGGGCGGCCAACCCGACCCGAGTGATGAAGCGGGGGCCTCGGCGAGGCGAATTCAAGGGGAGATGCGAGTTCGTTGACCCTCCGTGCAAATTAAAGTCTATGGAGGACCACCCGCGAAGTTTAACGGTATTAGATATTAATTTATATTCAATATGTATGTTTTTATGACACGGACTTGCTGAAAAGCAGTCTTTTGGCTGATGTGAGTTGCCGTGAATAAAATTAAATCAATCAATCAATGCCACTATTCATAATTCTTTATCGCCATTATTTATTTTAGATTTTATCGATCAACGTAAGCTTGCTATCTGGATAATTTTGTTGCTGTTATTAGATTATACAATTTTAAAATTAAATTTCTTCCCAATTAAAGATGAGGAAGATGAAGAAGAAGATGATGATGACGATAATGAAGAAGAAGAAGAAGAAGAAGAGAAGAAGAAGAGAGAAGAGGAGGAGGAGGAGGAGGAGGATCTGACGAATCTGATAGCGGCGAGGATCATCGGAAGGTATAAAACAATGTCGTAGTTAATAATCTCACAATACAAATACCTGAGCATTAGTATAATGTACATGTAGTATCAAACTATCATGTTGAGTTCAGTTCTTTTATTTTTTTTATTTATAATGAATATCTGAACTAATACAGTGCGTCCCCAAAAGAACTATACACTTTTGAAATATTTCTAAATTATTCATGATCAAACTTGAGTTTCCCTTTTTTCGATACACCGGTATTTACAAAATCGCTCTACAGTGCGTTCCAAAAAGAACTTTACACTTTGAAATGGCTATCAATAAAAAAATATATGATTCTTGGGAAAGGTTTATATTTATATAAAGCTCATTTTCCCAACTATCATTGTGACAAAAAAGATTCGAAAATAATAATAATAATGATAATAATAATGATAATAATAATAATAATATAGCAGCAAGCCCCGTGGCAGCAATCCACGGGGGCTCGCAATAGGGGGCCCGAACCTCGTATTCGATCAATTCTCCTGTGGATTCAAGCATTGAGAATGGACATTTATGGCCACGACGACCGGCCATAGTTTTCATCCATGGAAGAGATGGCCGCCATAGATATTCTTTGTTCATCCCTCTCATTCCTCAATCAGTGGCAGATCCAGGATTAAATGGGGGGGGGGGGAATGATAATTCGGCAAACAAGAAGGTTAGCATACGGGTAGATTTCGCGGTATTTCTGTAGATTCTTTTTTTTTTTTTTTTTTTTTGGGCTGGGGGGGGGGGGGGCGCCCTACTCTATCCGCGACTGTCCACCTCCGCAATTCCGATATGCATTAGCCATTCCTTTCTCTGTAACCTTAACCTTAAGCTTTCTACTTTTTGCTCAAGCCCTGTGAGCAAAAATGATATAAAAAGAAGGAATAGGTTGATAATGACATGCAGATTAAAATCAAGTTAGAATGCACAGAATGATAGATTAATGTCTTTTTCCTTTATTTCTACAAAGAGGGGTACTTTAATTAACATTTCACATCAATCAATTCACCTCATTATCATCACAGTCATGCTCTATTTCTTTGCTTTCCCTATACCCTAAGAAATGAATTAAGAGGTTTTTTTTTATTACTCTTTATTCTGTTAAAAAAGGAAGACTTTTATCAACTTATTAACCCCGAAAGAAAATACACTTTTATTGACGTATTATGTATATTCACCCGAAACTTAAGCCCAAAACATTTGACAAATGCCAGCATACGGCGCCGCGTCTTCGACCCAGTCTAACCGGCCCAGACATCAGTCCCATTCCGGTATTACGCAATATTTCACACGTACCATGATGACTTAATGCTTGTTAGTAGTGTTCTTCTAATTATTAGACATGTAGATATTCAGTTTACCTATAATAAGGAACCTATAATAAGGATGCTCAGATGCCCAACCATATGGATAGCTAAGAACAATTTTTAAAGTTTAAAGCTCCGGTTTATGTTGAATGAAACTCATTGGAAATGTGCTGAACATGTCATCACCTTACTGAAGACAGCCACGGGCAAGCCACGGGAGCTGGTCGGTCTACGGTAAGGGTTCGTCAGTCCGCCTGCTCCTGGTTTGAAATGTCGGGCATTCAATATCGGAATGGGACTGATGTCTGGGCCGAAAGACGTGGCGATATCAATATCTCAACACACGCTCTATATTTATAATTCGGCGACTTTTTCATGAAATATGAACCCGTATTCTCTTTTCACAGCATTGATCCTACGAAACATAGACATACACTGTATTTCCACAATCCCGATTTCCATCTCCATGATTGATTTATAATGAAATGAAAAATAAACAACTGACATGCTGATAAAACATACATGTTACGAAAATAAGTAAAAAAGGAAAGATTTTTACCTGATTTCAACGGCGTGTCAACAAGTCAAAAAAAACTATAACATCTAAGCAAACAACGACATCAGTTCGAAAACTTCTAATTCCATTGTCATAAAATTTCAAACTATTAAAAATTTACCAGATATTGAAAAAGTAAGATTTTTATAAAGCTTACATAATTTCTATATTTTGATGTTCATTTTGATGTTGCTTTCAAATGCATAAACTGAACAAAAAATCTGCCAATGTTTGATGAATTGGTTTATTTGATACATTAATATCCAAAGGAGAGGTGTATATCACCGTTTTGCCGGTTTTTGAGTATTTCAGTGGGTTAGAATATTGCATGTCAGACTCATTTTTATCATGAGAAAATC
>CALNVZ010003425.1:41269517-41297137 GCA_940671915.1 Paracentrotus lividus | reverse complement strand
ATAGTTTTCATCCATGGAAGAGATGGCCGCCATAGATATTCTTTGTTTCCCTCTCATTCCTCAATCAGTGGCAGATCCAGGATTAAATGGGGGGGGGGGGGAATGATAATTCGGCAAACAAGAAGGTTAGCATACGGGTAGATTTCGGCGGTATTTCTGTAGATTCTTTTTTTTTTTTTTTTTTTTTTTGGCTGGGGGGGGGGGGGCGCCCCTACTCTATCCGCGACTGTCCACCTCCGCAATTCCGTATTGCATTAGCCATTCCTTTCTCTGTAACCTTAACCTTAAGCTTTCTACTTTTTGCTCAAGCCCTGTGAGCAAAAATGATATAAAAAGAAGGAATAGGTTGATAATGACATGCAGATTAAAATCAAGTTAGAATGCACAGAATGATAAGATTAATGTCTTTTTCCTTTATTTCTACAAAGAGGGTACTTTAATTAACATTTCACATCAATCATTCACCTCATTATATCACAGTCATGCTCTATTCTTTGCTTTCCCTATACCCTAAGAAATGAATTAAGAGGTTTTTTTTTATTACTCTTTATTCTGTTAAAAAAGGAAGACTTTTATCAACTTATTAACCCCGAAAGAAAATACACTTTTATTGACGTATTATGTATATTTCACCCGAAACTTAAGCCCAAAACATTTGCAAATGCCAGCATACGGCGCCGCGTCTTTCGACCCAGTCTAACCGCGCCCAGACATCAGTCCCATTCCGGTATTACGCAATATTTCACACGTACCATGATGACTTAATGCTTGTTAGTAGTGTTCTTCTAATTATTAGACATGTAGATATTCAGTTTACCTATAATAAGGAACCTATAATAAGGATGCTCAGATGCCCAACGCATATGGATAGCTAAGAACAATTTTTAAAGTTTAAAGCTCCGGTTTATGTTGATGAAACTCATTGGAAATGTGCTGGCAACATTGTCATCACCTTACTGAAGACAGCCACGGGCAAGCCACGGGAGCTGGTCGGTCTACGGTAAGGGTTCGTTCAGTCCGCCTGCTCCTGGTTTGAAATGTCGGGCATTCAATATCGGAATGGGACTGATGTCTGGGCCGAAAGACGTGGCGATATCAATATTCTCAACACACGTCATATTTTATAATCGGCGACTTTTTTCATGAAATATGAACCCGTATTCTCTTTTCAGCAGCATTGATCCTACGAAACATAGACATACACTGTATTTTCCACAATCCCGATTTCCATCTCCATGATTGATTTATAATGAAAATGAAAAATAAACAACTGACATGCTGATAAAAACTACATGTTACGAAAATAAGTAAAAAAGGAAAGATTTTTACCTGATTTCAACGGCGTGTCAACAAGTCAAAAAAAACTATAACATCTAAGCAAACAACGACATCAGTTCAGAAAACTTCTAATTCCATTGTCATAAAATTTCCAACTATTAAAAATTTACCAGATATTGAAAAAGTAAGATTTATAAAAGCTTACATAATTTCTATATTTTGATGTTCATTTTGATGTTGCTTTCAAATGCATAAAACTGAACAAAAAATCTGCCAATGTTTGATGAATTGGTTTATTTGATACATTATATCCAAAGGAGAGGTGTATTTCACCGTTTTGCCGGTTTTTGAGTATTTCAGTGGGTTTTAGAATATTGCATGTCAGACATTTTATATCATGAGAAAATCATGAAAAGAAGTTAACGACGCTTCGTTGCCATAACAACTAGCTCCACCCACTTTGCCCACCAAGATCCGAGGACGAACATACGTGCCCAAGAGTAACAAAGGCCATCGGAGACAGGTGTGTCTATCTGCATATCCTATCTGATCACGGCAAATTAAATAAAAATTGACGCGGTTCTCAAAAATACTGCTTTAAAAAGTGTCGCATTTCGAAAGTGTTTGCTCTGTTAGGAGAACTTTTAACGTAGATTTGAAATATACCATTTCGAATGCGATTTCAATCACTGATCAATCTAGGTTTTTACTTAAAAATGATATCGGCAGGCGATTATCTCCCTTATCGATTAACTCCAGAGACCAGACGCTCTAATCAGATGAAAGACTAACCGTTCAGACGTTTTTTTTTTCGTCATCGGCGCGACAACGGGTTGGCACACGGCTTGCCCATGAAAGGGCGTTGGACGGAGCCGTGAATACTGTCCAGTCTTGAAAGGGACAGGGACACTTCCGAGGCACTCTTTCCGTCGTCTGCTTGTTTTCGCGCGTCGCCTAAGCACGCGAGCCAATGGGAATTTCGTCGTCCAGGGAATCGTCGCCCTGGGTCCAACGCGAGCTCGTCGAAGAAACGAAGGTCGCGATCCGCAATGAGGACCCGGCCTCCTGCGATCCCCGGGGTCGGCGGCGCCGGCCGCGCGCGGGAAAATGCCTTTGCAATTTGCAAACGGCAGTTACAGCGTGTGGTCTACGGGAGCGCGGATGGAGCACGGACGGCTCTCTTACAGTAATAATAGGTGTTGATAATAATATATTATAATAATAATAATAATAATAATAATAATATAATAATAATAATAATAATAATGTGATTTGTATTGCGCACGTATCCACTCTGTAGAGAGGGCTGAAGGCCCATTATATTATTATTACCCGGATTAGCTAGGCAACCCCGAAGGGCGCTCACAGCATTCAAGGAATTTCTTCCTACCGGTACCCATTCACCTCACTTGGGTCAAGTAACGCATTCTTCAGTGAGCAATGCCCACTTTTGTGAAGGACGTATTCATTTATCACCTTTGTATGGCACGCCAGGAGGGATTCAACAATAATCAAATAAATCGGCCAGCAAAGACAAAAATAACTCAAGTCAAGCAAAAATCAATGATATGAAAAACAACGGTGAAAATATGGATGTTTATTTCTGTCTTTCGTGTATTTTTACTCTGTTAGCTACAGAGAGATGGATTGCCCCAACCCTGGTCGTAAGATAACCAAAATAACCCTACCAATACAAATGAGGAAATGTACTTATAAATACTTATTCTAAAGGAAATTTCATGGGAAATTAAAATATGGTAAAAATTAAGGGTTCTTAAGAAGGTAAACTTAAATAGGGGCTCTGAATTACAAATTTGGGGCCCTCAAAAATAATTAAAAAAACCACAATAAGATGTTACTTCTTCACTTATATTATGAATACCATTTTTGACATCCTCAGGAAATTTCCTTTCAGGAAATATATTACTTTTGGACGGAGAGGCTTAATACTTTTACGTTATGACACTTTGATCCTGATAGGGGCAAGATTTTTAGATTTTTTTTTCAATTAGTGGCGTAAACACAAAAGGGCCATTGGAGGCGAGTTCCCAACGCATGGATATGTTATTTAGTTTCTTAAGCATAATGATGACTTTTGGAGACATACCAACCTTTTTATAGGTATTTTACTGTCTACTGAATGAAATAACTAAACTCATGCTTGGTGTTCTAATAATTTTGGCCACCACTGTATTATATTACCGAGTGTAAAAAAAAACTTTTCATCTTGAAAAATGTCAATTAAATGTAAACCAATTTATACACCCTCAATTATTATACGTTCTGAAAGAATAACTCCTCCCGCATCTTTCGGTACCAATTTTGTGTGTAATATCTTTACGCTTGGATGAATACGGCGCATTTTTGCGAACATGTAAATTTCGAATTGTGCAAAAGTGGGAGTAAAATCAAAACAACAAATGCTATCAAAAAAACAACTTCATCCTGATTAAATAGCATAAACTTTTTAACGAAAATGTCTTGCGCTAAATGACTTGGCAGGGGCGTTGTTACACATATCGACTACAATTTGTGTGAAAATGAGATAAATCTGTAGAGTCAGCATGAGTGAGCACACGTCAAAGACAAAATAATCACTTTTCAAAAGTATTTAAGAGACCTTTTTAGTCTGTCAGTGACAGTTTACTTTTTGATGTGTATCTCATTTATGGATTACTCGATGAATCAATCTAATTTTTTACACAGAATCTACTCGATAACTCTAACAACACCCTTGCCAATTTATTTGGCTAACAACAATGCTGTTAAAAAGTTATGCTTTTTATTCATGATGGAGTTGCTTTTTTGTCAGCTTTTGTTGTTTCAATTTCATCCCCACCCTTGCACAATTCGAAATTGACATGTTCGCAACAGTACGTCGTGTTCATACAAGCGTAAAGACACACCACACAAAAATGGTACCAGAAGATGCGAGAGGAGTTACTCTTTTCGAATATATATAATAATTTGGATTTATATATTTGTTTTCTTTTTTTTATTGACATTTTTCAAAGTATTAAGGCATTTTAGGTCTATCAGTGACAATTTACTTTTTGATGTGTACTCATTTATGGATTACTCGATGAATCAATCTAATTTTTACACAAATCTAGTCGATAACTCTAACAACACCCTTGCCAAGTTATTTTGCTAAAAACAATGTTGTTAAAAAGTTATGCTTTTTTATTCATGATGAAAAGAAGTTAACGAACGCTTCGTTGCCCATAACAACTAGCTCCACCCACTTTGCCCACCAAGATCCGAGGACGAACATACGTGCCCAAGAGTAAACAAAGGCCATCGGAGACAGGTGTGTCTATCTGCATATCCTATCTGATCACGGCAAATTAAATAAAAATTGGACGCGGTTCTTCAAAAATACTGCTTTAAAAAGTGTCGCATTTCGAAAAGTGTTTGCTCTGTTAGGAGAACTTTTAACGTAGATTTGAAATATACCAATTTCGAATTGCGATTTCAATCACTGATCAATCTAGGTTTTTACTTAAAAATGATATCGGCAGGCGATTATCTCCCTTATCGGATTAACTCCAGAGACCCAGACGCTCTAATCAGATGAAAGACTAACCGTTCAGACGTTTTTCTTATTTCGTCATCGGCGCGACAACGGGTTGGCACACGGCTTGCCCATGAAAGGGCGTTGGACGGAGCCGTGAAATACTGGTCCAGTCTTGAAAGGAGACAGGGACACTTCCGACGGACACTCTTTCCGTCGTCTGCTTGTTTTCGCGCGTCGCCTTAAAGCACGCGAGCCAATGGGAATTTCGTCGTCCAGGGAATCGTCGCCCTGCGTCCAACGCGAGCTCGTCGAAGAAAACGAAGGTCGCGATCCGCAATGAGGACCCGGCCTCCTGCGATCCCCGGGGTCGGCGGCGCCGGCCGCGCGGCGGGGAAAATGCCTTTGCAATTTGCAAACGGCAGTTACAGCGTGTGGGTCTACGGGGAGCGCGGATGGAGCACGGACGGCTCTCTTACAGTAATAATAGGTGTGATAATAATAATAATAATAATAATAATAATAATAATAATAATAATAATAATAATAATAATAATAATAATAATGTGATTTGTATTGCGCACGTATCCACTCTGTAGAGAGGGCTGAAGGCCCATTATATTATTATTACCCGGATTAGCTAGGCAACCCCGAAGGGCGCTCACAGCATTCAAGGAATTTCTTCCTACCGGTACCCATTCACCTCACTTGGGTCAAGTAACGCATTCTTCAGTGAGCAATGCCCACTTTTGTGAAGGACGTATTCATTTATCACCTTTGTATGGCACGCCAGGAGGGATTCAAACAATAATCAAATAAATCGGCCAGCAAAGACAAAAATAAACTCAAGTCAAAGCAAAAATCAATGATATGAAAACAAAACGGTGAAAATATGGATTGTTTATTTCTGTCTTTCGGTGTATCTTTTACTCTGTTAGCTACAGAGAGATGGATTGGCCCCAACCCTGGTCGTAAGATAACCAAAATAACCCTACCAATACAAATGAGGAAATGTACTTATAAATACTTATTCTAAAGGAAATTTCATGGGAAATTAAAATATGGTAAAAAATTAAGGGTTCTTAAGAAGGTAAACTTAAATAGGGGCTCTGAATTACAAATTTGGGGCCCCTCAAAAATAATTAAAAAAACCCACATAAGATGTTACTTCTTCACTTATATTATGAATACCATTTTTGACATCCTCAGGAAATTTCCTTTCAGAAAATATATACTTTTGGACGGAGAGGCTTAATACTTTTAACGTTATGACACTTTGATCCTGATAGGGGCAAGATTTTTAGATTTTTTTTTTCAATTAGTGGCGTAACACAAAAAAGGGCAACTTGGAGGCGAGTTCCCAACGCATGGATATGTTATTTAGTTTCTTTAAGCATAATGATGACTTTTGGAGACATACCAACCTTTTTATAGGTATTTTACTGTCTACTGAATGAAAATAACTAAACTCATGCTTGGTGTTCTAATAATTTTGGCCACCACTGTATTATATATACCGAGTGAGTAAAAAAAAACTTTTCATCTTGAAAAATGTCAATAAAATGTAAACCAATTTATACACCCTCAATTATTATACGTATTCTGAAAGAATAACTCCTCCCGCATCTTTCGGTACCAATTTTGTGTGTAATATCTTTACGCTTGGATGAATACGGCGCATTTTTTGCGAACATGTAAATTTCGAATTGTGCAAAAGTGGGAGTAAAATCAAAACAACAAATGCTATCAAAAAAACAACTTCATCCTGATTAAAATAGCATAACTTTTTAACGAAAATGTCTTGCGCTAAATGACTTGGCAGGGGCGTTGTTACACATATCGACTACAATTTGTGTGAAAATGAGATAAATCTGTAGAGTCAGCATGAGTGAGCACACGTCAAAGACAAAATAATCACTTTTCAAAAGTATTAAGAGACCTTTTTAGGTCTGTCAGTGACAGTTTACTTTTTGATGTGTACTCATTTATGGATTACTCGATGAATCAATCTAATTTTTTACACAGAATCTACTCGATAACTCTAACAACACCCTTGCCAATTTATTTGGCTAACAACAATGCTGTTAAAAAGTTATGCTTTTTTATTCATGATGGAGTTGCTTTTTTGTCAGCTTTTGTTGTTTCAATTTCATCCCCACCCTTGCACAATTCGAAATTGACATGTTCGCAAACAGTACGTCGTGTTCATACAAGCGTAAAGACACACCACACAAAAATGGTACCAGAAGATGCGAGAGGAGTTACTCTTTCCGAATATATATAATAATTTGGGATTTATATATTTGTTTTCTTTTTTTTATTGACATTTTTCAAAAGTATTAAGAGGCATTTTTAGGTCTATCAGTGACAATTTACTTTTTGATGTGTACTCATTTATGGATTACTCGATGAATCAATCTAATTTTTACACAGAATCTAGTCGATAACTCTAACAACACCCTTGCCAAGTTATTTTGCTAAAAACAATGTTGTTAAAAAGTTATGCTTTTTTATTCATGATGGAGTTGCTTTTTTGGTCAGCTTTTGTTGTTTCAATTTCATTCCCACCCTTGCCCAATTCGAAATTGACACGTTCGCAAACAATACCTCGTGTTCATCCAAGCATTAAGACATACCACACATAAATGGTACCAGGAGATGCGAAAGGAGTTATTCTTTCAGAATATACAGTGCGTCCCAGAAAAAAGTATACCCAACTTTGAGGGCCTCATATAAGGAATTCATAAATCATGTGACCATATATTTTATCTCATGTTAAAGAGTAACTCATACTCTATTCAATGATAATAAAGTTATGTCTGTGCTGTCACGAATGACCGAGTATTCATACTTTTAAAAAAATCTGTCGAAAGTGCTTTGTACCAAGTTTGGGTTATTTTGGGTTTAGCTAAATTCAAATTACCATATAAGCTCCAACTCCTTCAACAAGATGCCCCAAAAGAAAAAAGTCACAAGGGGTGAGATCGGGGGATCTTGGAGGCCATTCGTTATTGTAATTGAGCACAATTATGCGATTACCAAACACCTCACGAAGTTGATCTCGAACTGCTACACTCCGGTGTGCAGGGGCACCATCTTGAGCCCAGAACAAGTTCCTGAATACACCACAGGGTTGTCTCTCAAAGTTCTGATCATCAAGTTGGGGAATGACTTGTTCATTAATCATTCGCAGGTAGTCCTCTCCATTTATGTTATGATAAAAAAGAAAGGTCCAATGACATATCCTTGAAAGAGGATTTTATCAAGATCGCATCACAAGTAACCCTTTATCCCTTGTGAATAACTCAGGAAGTTTTACCTCAAACAATGAATGAATGATCAGGAAGCTAGGATTTCATGTTAACAATATACCATGAATATAATTAACATTTCTGGTCAATTCTCTTGAGCTACATTTGACATATATGCTTGCTTAATCAATGCAAACATTTATTTGAACTTTCATCCACTTTGCATCAATTTCAGGCTAAAACAGAAGACATGAGGATTATTGAAATGAAAAGTTTACTTCTGAAAAACTTGGTACAAAGCACTTTCGACAGATTTTTTTCAAAGTTCAAGTACTCAGTCATTCGTGACAGCATTGATATAAATTTGGTATCATCGAACAGAACATGAGTTACTCTTTAACATAAAATGAAAAATAAGGTCATGTGCTTTATGAATTTCTAATACGAGACCCTCAAGGTTGGGTATACTTTTTTTCTTGGACGCACTGTATATAATAATTTGGGATTTATATAGTTGTTTTCTTTTTATTGACATTTTTCTAGGTGTAAAGTTTTTTTCTGACTCACCCGGTGTATATATATATATATACATGCACAAAGTTCTTTTTGTATATTTGTAAACGTGTGTTACCAACCAAACGACTGAATAGTGGCGGCGGGCATTGCCCTTGTGGCAAATTGTACAATTTTTGGCGCCTCTGTTTACATCTACTGTAACTAAGGCTGGCTTTACCATATTTCAGCAGGAAGGTGCATCGTTTTCAGATTATTTTATATCCGATGTATTGGACATTGCGTCTTAATTAGGCACCATTTGAAAGGTTCCATGTCCGTCAAGATGCGGAGAGGTTAATCCTAATTAAAACACTCTCCTCGTCCGTGAAGATGCGGAGAGGATTATTTTAGTACACTCGTCCGTGAAGATGCGGAGAGGTTTATGTTAGTATACTCGTCCGTGAAGATGCGGAGAGGTTGATGTTTGTACTCTTGTCCGTGAAGATGCGGACAGATATGTAGCCCCCCCCCATTATGTATATATTGATTGTGGTTCCTTTGTCGTATGCGGAGTGGTCATTGCCCGTCAAGATGCGGAGAGCCTAGTACGCTCCTGGTCTGCAATGCGGCGAGGTGCGTAGTATGGTTCCTTGTCCCCAATTCGTGGACCTGAGGTGCCTGCTACGCTACGGCAGTGAGGGAATAGTGAGTGCTTTGGATGCGGACGCAGATTTTAAATTATTATCATGATTATGAAATTGTCGGTAAAGAAAGCCCGGGTCCTTCCAAGAGATATGATGAGGCCGTATACTTTTAGTACATTGTGTTACCAATTAGTTCAGATTAATGACGTGTTCATTATGAAATTGGTTTTGTGAATTAAAGATTTATGGAATATGTACTACAGTTATATTAGGAATAATGTCATTAAGCCACAACCAACCACAAATTCGAATTTCAGACTCTTTTTGTAAGTTGTGATCGTAAATATCAGAAAGTGCATTGTCACAGAGGAATAAATATAAAAAAAATTAATGAAGCTTAACAGGGAGATTAAACAAGAGTATGTTTAAAAGGATTTTTTTTTTAAAAGGAAATAAAAGATGTCTAATAAAATGGTAATACAAAAATGGTTTTAGTAATAATGGTGCCAAGGGCACTCCGGTGGTCTAGCGGTAATGACAGTGGTCTAGCAATCAACAGGTCGTGGGTTCGAATCCCGCCCGGGCAGCCTATAATTTTTTTCATAGCTGTCTGGTTTCAAATTTATCACACAGCAGTTGCGTGTGCTTATACCAACATGGTTACCGTTGGAGACAAATGAATAAAATTATTTGTCTATTTAATATCCCAACGGCGTAAACTCCTTTACGTTTGATATTCATGTATATGGGATAGTTTAAACCTTCACCGCCAAGGGCAATCCGGTGGTCTAGCGGTAATGACAGTGGTCTAGCAATCCACAGGTCGTGGGTTCGAATCCCGCCCGGGCAGCCTATGATTTTTTTCATAGTTGTCTGGTTTCAAATTTATCACACAGCAGTTGCGTGTGCTTATACCAACATGGTTACCGTTGTAGACAAATGAATAAAATTATTTGTCTATTTAATATCCCAACGGCGTAAACTCCTTTACGTTTGATTTATTCATGTATATGGGATAGTTTGAACCTTCACCGCCAAGGGCACTCCGGTGGTCTAGCGGTAATGACAGTGGTCTAGAATCCACAGTCGTGGGTTCGAATCCCGCCCGGGCAGCCTATGATTTTTTCATAGCTGTCTGGTTTCAAATTTATCACACAGCAGTTGCGTGTGCTTATACCAACATGGTTACCGTTGTAGACAAATGAATAAAATTATTTGTCTATTTTATATTCCAACGGCGTAAACTCCTTTAACGTTTGATATTCATGTATATGGGATAGTTTGAACCTTCACCGCAAGCAATCCGGTGGTCTAGCGGTAATGACAGTGGTCTAGCAATCCACAGGTCGTGGGTTCGAATCCCGCCCGGGCAGCCTATGATTTTTTTCATAGCTGTCTGGTTTCAAATTTATCACACAGCAGTTGCGTGTGCTTATACCAACATGGTTACCGTTGAGACAAATGAATAAAATTATTTGTCTATTTAATATCCCAACGGCGTAAACTCCTTTACGTTTGATATTCATGTATATGGGATAGTTTGAACCTTCACCGCCAAGGGCACTCGGTGGTCTAGCGGTAATGACAGTGGTCTAGCAATCCACAGGTCGTGGGTTCGAATCCCGCCCGGGCAGCCTATGATTTTTTTTTCATAGCTGTCTGGTTTCAAATTTATCACAACAGCAGTTGCGTGTGCTTATACCAACATGGTTACCGTTGGAGACAAATGAATAAAATTATTTGTCTTTTAATATCCCAACGGCGTAAACTCCTTTACGTTTGATATTCATGTATATGGGATAGTTTGAACCTTCACCGCCAAGGGCACTCCGGTGGTCTAGCGGTAATGACAGTGGTCTAGCAATCCACAGGTCGTGGGTTCGAATCCCGCCCGGGCAGCCTATGATTTTTTTCATAGCTGTCTGGTTTCAAATTTATCACACAGCAGTTGCGTGTGCTTATACCAACATGGTTACCGTTGGAGACAAATGAATAAAATTATTTGTCTTATTATATCCCAACGGCGTAAACTCCTTTACGTTTTGATATTCATGTATATGGGATAGTTTGAACCTTCACCGCCAAGGCACTCCGGTGGTCTAGCGGTAATGACAGTGGTCTAGCAATCCACAGGTCGTGGGTTCGAATCCCGCCCGGGCAGGCCTATGATTTTTTCATAGCTGTCTGGTTTCAAATTTTCACACAGCAGTTGCGTGTGCTTATACCAACATGGTTACCGTTGGAGACAAATGAATAAAATTATTTGTCTATTTAATATCCCAACGGCGTAAACTCCTTTACGTTTGATATTCATGTATATGGGATAGTTTGAACCTTCACGCCAAGGGCACTCCGGTGGTCTAGCGGTAATGACAGTGGTCTAGCAATCCACAGGTCGTGGGTTCGAATCCCGCCCGGCAGCCTATGATTTTTTTCATAGCTGTCTGGTTTCAAATTTATCACACAGCAGTTGCGTGTGCTTATACCAACATGGTTACCGTTGAGACAAATGAATAAAATTATTTGTCTATTTAATACCCAACGGCGTAAACTCCTTTACGTTTGATATTCATGTATATGGGATAGTTTGAACCTTCACCGCCAAGGGCACTCCGGTGGTCTAGCGGTAATGACAGTGGTCTAGCAATCCACAGGTCTGTGGTTCGAATCCCGCCCGGGCAGCCTATGATTTTTTTCATAGCTGTCTGGTTTCAAATTTATCACACAGCAGTTGCGTGTGCTTATACCAACATGGTTACCGTTGGAGACAAATGAATAAAAATTATTTGTCTATTTAATATCCCAACGGCGTAAACTCCTTTACGTTTGATATTCATGTATATGGGATAGTTTGAACCTTCACCGCCAAGGGCACTCCGGTGGTCTAGCGGTAATGACAGTGGTCTAGCAATCCACAGGTCGTGGGTTCGAATCCCGCCCGGGCAGCCTATGATTTTTTTCATAGCTGTCTTGGTTCAAATTTATCACAGAGCAGTTGCGTGTGCTTATACCAACATGGTTACCGTTGGAGACAAATGAATAAAATTATTTGTCTATTTAATATCCCAACGGCGTAAACTCCTTTACGTTTGATATTCATGTATATGGGATAGTTTGAACCTTCACCGCCAAGGGCACTCGGTGGTCTAGCGTAATGACAGTGGTCTAGCAATCCACAGGTCGTGGTTCGAATCCGCCCGGGCAGCTATGATTTTTTTTCATAGCTGTCTGGTTTCAAATTATCACACAGCAGTTGCGTGTGCTTTATACCAACATGGTTACCGTTGAGACAAATGAATAAAATTATTGTCTATTTAATATCCCAACGGCCGTAAACTCCTTTACGTTTGATATTCATGTATATGGGATAGTTTGAACCTTCACCGCCAAGGGCACTCCGGTGGTCTAGCGGTAATGACAGTGGTCTAGCAATCCACAGGTCGTGGGTTCGAATCCCGCCCGGGCAGCCTATGATTTTTTTTCATAGCTGTCTGGTTTCAAATTTATCACACAGCAGTTGCGTGTGCTTATACCAACAATGGTTACCGTTGGAGACAAATGAATAAAATTATTTGTCTATTTAATATCCCAACGGCGTAAACTCCTTTACGTTTGATATTCATGTATATGGGATAGTTTGAACCTTCACCGCCAAGGGCACTCCGGTGGTCTAGCGGTAATGACAGTGGTCTAGCAATCCACAGTGTCGTGGGTTCGAATCCCGCCCGGGCAGCCTATGATTTTTTTTCATAGCTGTCTGGTTTCAAATTTATCACACAGCAGTTGCGTGTGCTTATACCAACATGGTTACCGTTGGAGACAAATGAATAAAATTATTTGTCTAATGGTATGTTTGGTGGGAGATTGAGGTGGGTGTCACATATCTTCTTTTTTTTTCGAATAATAATTATCTAACATACTGAAAATAAAGCTCTATAATTGGCATGAATGATATTCTTCGTATTCTTAATGCCAACGACGACATTGGAGCCGGTTGACAGACGAGAACCTCAAGAGGTTCAAACAAACATGGGTTACTTTGATGCGCTTTTTTCATAACCTGTATACACAGACCCAAAGCCAAATATATTATAAAATTCGAATGTCCAAGGATTTTTAGTAGAAACGACACGCATTAAATGCCAAAAGAAGATGTACCTTTGACAATCAACATCGTAACAATGTACGAAAATATGGATTACATAATGAATTTTATCGTTTTGTATCAATTTATTGTCAACAGAAGACGAACCCCGCTCGCAAACAATCGACGCCCCGGGATCTAGTAACGTATCGGGCAATACCATGATTGGAGAACAGACCAACGTTTATAACCAAAGGTATATTCATGGGAAATGATAAGGTTAAGGGTATATCTGATAATTTGCACACCATTTATTTCATTAGGTGGTATGCACTTCATATACAACCACCTCTTGGCTGTTTCTAAACACAACACAAAAAGAAAGTTCCCCCTATTTCAGATATCAATAATTTTTTAACAAGGAGGAATTTAAAAAATCTCATCATATGTCCATGTGGGGAATTTAATTATCTACCATAAAAGGGAATTTTAGGAAAAATTATCGAGTCATGCTTCGGTGAGCAATGGTTGAATGCAAAAATGATATTTTTTAAAGTTCACAAGCCTAAAATCGCAAAACTTTGATTCAATGATATCGTGCCCATTTTCAAATTGTAAACATTTTACACGTCAGAATGTAGCAAAATATACGGAAACGTAATTTGCGTCAAATTTCAAGGTTGAGTGAGTATGCAGAAAAAAATTGCCCAATCTGCAATTTTTTTTTCTTTGCAATGGTTATATTCGATCAAATACGATAGAATTCCTGTTTTGGAAGTGTATGCAACCAATATCCATTCATTCACGATCCTATGGCATTTATTTACAAAATTTATGCTTCAGTGAGCACGTGACACTGGAAAAGCCCTTTTTCATATATGGACTAAAATTCAAATTCTTACTTAGATTGAATATATCAATTTTTTCGGACAGTACCTTTGATCTTATTTTCATAAAAATCCCAATGTTTCACGCCTCATAGGGCACAAGATACAAGAAAATCATGCAAATAAGAAGAACATTTCGGGCTTCGTCATGGTTCATTGACTTTCGAATACGTAATTTGAATCAAGATCATGTTAGCACGAGATCGGTTGAAGCTGTGTGCCAAGTTTCGTTACATAACTCACAGTAAAATTAACAATAATCATCAATGAAATTGGCCGAATTTCACATTTGTCAGGTATTGATTTCCCCCTCCACTGACTTTATGTACAGAGGTTTAACAAAAGATTAGCAAAAGTGAAATTTGGCATATTTTGATTGTCAGTTTTTGTCCATTTGACTGTGAGTTATTTTATGAAACTTTGCATTTAGCTTCAACTGGTGTCTAACTAACATGAACTTTATTCAAATCACGTATTTGAAAAGTCACTGAACCATGACGAAGCCCCAAACTTTCTTCTCATTTTCATGATTTTCTTGTATCTTGTGCCCACTGAGGCTTGAAACATCGGGATTTTTGTGAAAATAAAATCAAAAGTACTCCCGAAAAGAATTGTTATATTCAATCAAAGTAAGAATTTGAATTTTAGTCCATATGTGAGAAAAGGGCTTTTCCAGTCTCACATGCTCACTGAAGCATGAATTTGTGAATAAATGCTATATGATCGTTGACACGTGCCCAAAGAATATAAATACAACCCCAAAAATGTTATTGAGATGCTTTCTAGTGCATAACATTATTGCAATACCTCTTCGTAATTCTAAAATGGCCTATTTATTGGTTGTTTGACGGGTTCATTCAACCGTGAATGAATTGATATTGGTTGTATACACTTCCAAAACAGGAATGCCATCATATTTCATCAAATACCCCATGGCAAAGAAGCAAAAATCACAGTTTGGGCAATTTTTGCTGCAAGCTCACTCAACCGTGAAATTTGACGCAAATTTCGTTTCCGTATATTGGGAAGCACGTTTTGCATACAATCTGACGTGTAAAATTTTTAAGATCTTAAAAAAATGGGTCCGTTATCATTGAATCAAAGTTGCGATTTTAGGCTTGTGAACTTCAAAAATAACATTTTTGCATTCAACCATTGCTCACTGAATCATGACTCGATAGTTTTCCCTAAAATTCGCTCCAATTGTAGCTAATTAAATTCCCTACATGGATATGTAATTAGATTTTTTAAATTCCTCCTATTTTGAAAAATATTGAAATCTGAAATAGGGGGGGGGGGAATTGTTTTTATTTCATTCGTTTTATTAAACCAGGTTGCCTTTCCAGTGACAAATGCACTGCTAGCCGATATTACAGGGCCTTTGATATACATAAGCAATTAATTAATGATAAGAGTAAGAAGACAACCAACATGCTATGTTATTGATATCCAGAGTACAGAAAAGAAACATTCTTCTTTAATGTAGGGGAGACCGAGGACAATTGTAACACTTTTCTTTTCCAAATTTGACTTATCAACTTTATTATAGCTAAACACTTGCTTAAAACTAAGTAAAACGAAACATGCATATCTTAGCTCGACATATGATTAGGTTTGGGTTAAGTAAAATTATTTATTCTGAAGCCATGATCATTTCACAACAAGAGGTCGAGTGTTACTATTGCCCCTGAACCAGGGGAAATTGTAACAGACCTATGGGGCATTTGAAAGACATGAAGTTGTAGCATTTAGTTTTCTTTATCAAAGCTATGCACTTGACAGATCCAAGGTTTAAACAACATTAACCACATAACCTAATTATAATAAAACATGACAAAGATTGACTCAATTTACATTGTATTTTCCACTTGCTATATATATGTCATGGGGTTATTTTTTTCGCAGTTTACGTGCTCTGCACGGACGATGGCAGCGCGCTGAATTGTCCCGGGGTAAAGGTACCTAGTAAACGGTATTGTTACTATTGCCCCTGCGGTGGGCGACCATGTTTGGAGAGATTTTTTCTATCTTAGCTCAGGTACTCATCGTTGAAACTTTAGTTACATACAGGCATAAGGATATAATTTCTAAATAAATAAAAATGACAGCCATAGCTCAACCACATATTTGTCCAGAAGAAAAGCATTGGGTAGTGTGAGATATTACTTTCCTGCTAAATTTTTATTTATTTATTTATTTTCTTTTTTTTTGCTGTAAAAAGTTCAAATAACCGTTAAAACTGTTTACACTCAAACAACATGTGGAGCGATGGAATGTGCATGCTCTGTACACAGATTAAGTTTTTAGCGTGTTTCTGCTAGGAATGGGAGCCTCTGTTACAATTGCCCCGTGTTACAATTGTCCCCGGTCTCCCCTACATTTTAACATGCATGGCGATGTTTGAAATAAATTGTTTTCTATCCGCATTTTACAAACAGAACAGAATACAGGACTGATGACACATTCTCTATGTACGGTTGATTGGGGTTGAGAGAGAAAATGAGAACAATTATCATCTCTCCTCTAATTCTTTTCAAATTACTCCCCCCATCTCTTTCTCTCTCTCTCTCTCTCTCTCTCTCTCTCATATGAAAACGTTGGGGCTTCTTTCTAGAAAAACCATTTTCACGCACCGATTGTCAATGGAAGGAATGCCCGAAAAACGGGAGTTTTGTTGAATATACTGGAATAAAAAAAAATCGAGAAGATCATTTACTTAGTTACACAGGTTTTATGAGGGTTAATGTATATAAAACAAGATAAAACCTTGGGAAGAATATTTTTTTACCCCTAACCCTCGCGTTTTGAGCTTTAAAATCTCCCATTTTAGTCATTTTTGGGTCGTTTTTCTGTGTGAAAATGATATTTTGGTCAAACAGCAGTCACTAAAAGCTTTCTGTAAAATTCAGCAGCGCATCGATTTCCTAGTTACGCTGAGTGAAGTAAATATATTAATTTCTCTTTCCAATGATTTTAACTTCTTTGTGATTGGTCAATATTTTCCCCCGCGTTTTTGATATCATAAAAAAAAATATCATGATAAAATACTTCGATCCTGACTGCACAGCTTGCACTCTCCTTTTACACGGTCTTTATTCAGGGCATTGTTATCGCGATATCGACGGTCAGACGTAGAGAGAGTCTATACCCAGTACACACATTTCCCGTAAGATTCTTTCTGGTCGTTAGTGCACTGTAGTGGAACTGTGCGTGTTTGGTATAAAATAACACTGTCCTTTTTGATTGTTCACGTTTTCATATGCTCTCTCTCCCTATCAACAGTTTTCATGAGCCGAATATGGTGGACTGTGTCCAGGTCAGAATCACAATGCAAACCTCTTCTTCAATTAGATATATATGTCAATATAAAATATGTAACAAAAATTCTATTTTAAGACTACTGAAAGCGTTGAAAAGGGGGAAAAGGAAAAAAATGCACCAGCAATGTATGTCAAAGCTTAAAGTTGTATTACATTCATGCAATTCTTTTTACCACCAAGGTTTTCTTCTTTTTTTTTCTTTTCTACTGAAGCGCCCCGACACCGCCTGCTTTGCAAAATGACATTCCTGATGGAACTGCTTCCAAGCGACCGGCCACAGATCCTCAAGGTTCAGCTCCGAAACGACAAAAGACAGACCAACCAGGACCCTCGACATCCAAACAGGAAGGCATCAAACCTAAAAAAGTACCAAGGAAGCGTAAACATGGTAAAACTACCCCTAAACCAAAAGCTATCTAACAAAAGTCCCAGAAAGCCCGAAGGCAACCTACAAACCCCTTCAAAAGAAGCCCAAAGTTACACACAAGGAACCTCCCAAATCTAAAGCAAACAAAATCTCAAAATCCTAAATCTACCAAATAGGTATGCCCTCGGTACAGGCCAAAGACATTAAAAAAAGTAATACAAGTCATGTAGAAAGTAAAACATTGATGCTACTTTTTGGGGGAATTGCTTGTTGGGAAAACAAAAAACAATGCAAAATAATAATAGCAGGGCGACTGGCCCAACGTCCAACAAGACGATAAACATTTTTTTCTCTCTCTCTCCCTCTCTCTCTATTTCTAACAATAGTTAGTGGGGACATATCATAAAGGGGTCGTAAATAGCTAGAAAGACTGTACAGACCATTATTTTTCTACCCTCATACTACTCATACTACCCTCACTCGCCATAAGTATTGCAACATTATAGCTGAATTTAGTGCATTTCAAAATTTTACAACTTTTGTTATATTTCTTTCATGGCCAGAGTATTTTGGACCATTTTGGTATGTTCTGAAAGAAGAGACTTGTTCCTTTTCAATTCTGGGAGTAGTTGATAACCAGACCCGATCGTTGCTGAAAAAAAAGGAGGAGACACAGGAACACAGCTTGGTAGGAGGGGCCTTATCAGTGGATAAAACAATAATGTATGTTCATATTTATCCGGAAAATATTTACAGGTCTAAGTTACACGTATGTCCAATAAATAATGGCCAATAAGTAGGGGAGACCGGGTATGGAAGTTACACGGGTCAGTTGTTACAGTTGGAACAAGAGAGTTCGTGCTAACTGGCATCTATATACAGCCTACACATAGCTGTGATGAACTGCCGGTCGTGAGGTTTCTCCGTGTTATTAAAAAGTAAAATCAACAAAACCATTTTTTAGGGGGAGACCGGGTATGGACGTTACAAAATTCACATTTTGGGCCAGATAATTCTAATGAAAGAACTCACGCACTCCATATTGGGTCAGTAGTTAGCGTATTATGTTGGCTAAAACCTGAGGCATATAAAACTTGAAAACTGTAAACACTAATTAACTACAGCTTAATAGTGAAGACATTTTTTGTAACAACCTACCCCATATACGGGGTAGGTTGTTACATCCATACGGGGTCAATTGTACAATATGTAAACATACGGGGTAAGTTGACAATGTGTAAATCTCTTATACCATACTTTAATTTCAACTTTCCAGTTTCTTGACATCGTTAAAAGTAGATCAAGTAGAGCTCTAGAATAGACAAAAAATAATAATAGAAAAATAAAATATTAACACCTGAAAATTGAGACAAAATGTAATTTTACATATGTAATGTAATTGGGGTAAGTTGTTACACAACATGGGTAAGTTGTTGTAACAACCTACCCATGGGTGATTTTACACATAGAAATCAACTGTAGCACAGTCATTAGAGCAGAATTACAGGGCATGGCTAGGGGGTAATTAGTGACACACATGTACTATATTTACAAATACCAGACTATCATCATGGCTCTTCAGTGTGAGAGCTATTACAAATTTCAATTTTTGTCAAAAATTTATTTTGAACTGTAAAAAATGGTTTTTGTTGATTACTTTTAATAAAAAAACGAGAAACCTCACGACCGGCAGTTCATCACAGCTATGTGTAGTCTGTAATATAGATGCCAGTTAGCACATCCTCTCTTGTTCCATCTTAGCACACTGAGAACTGTAACAACTGACCCGTGTAACTTCCATACCCGGTCTCCCTTACAGTTCCAAGTGAATTTTTGAAAAAGAATAAAATTTGTAATAGATTTTACAACTGAAGGCACATGATGATAGTCTGGTATTGTGAATACAGCACATGTATGTCACTAATATACCCCTGAGCCATGCCCTGTAATTCTGCCTAATGGCTTTACTACAGTTGATTTTATGTGTAAAATCACCAATGGGGTAGGTTGTTGCAACAACCTACTCCATGTCGATGTAACAACCTACCCCAATTACATTACACATGTAAAGTAATTTTGTTTTAATTTTCAGGTGTTAATATTTTGATATTTCTATTATTACTTTCGTCTACTCTAGAGCTCTACTTGATCTACTGTTAACGATACCAAGAAACTGGAAAGTTGAAACAAAAGTATGGTATAAGAGATTTACACATTGTAACAAATTATCCCGTATGTTTATATAGTAACAATTTACCCCGTGTGGTGTAACAACTTACCCCGTATACGGGGTAGATTGTTACAAAAAAATGTCTTCATTAATTAAGCTGTAGTTAATTAGTGTTTACATGTTTTCAAGTTTTATGTACCTCAGGTCTTAGCCAACATAATAGGCTAATTACAGACCACAAATGGAGTGTGTGAGTACTTTCATTAGAATTATCTGGCCAAAAATGTGAATTTTGTAACGTCCATACCCGGTCTCCCCTAATACATAATAATGGAAGACAATAAAAGCAGCACCCAAAGAAAATATATTTATTTCTGTTGTTGCCAACAAAAAAATAGAGTCTTGCATTGCAAAGACGGTTAACACAACTTTATTCCAGGCTGACAAAATAACAAAAACAGTATTTGCGGTTATGTCGTGGCTTTATTGAAACTTTGTGATGGACGCTTAAAGGGAAACAGTAACTTTCAAAAACAAGAGCAATTAGATCAAGATGAATAAAATTATATTGCTCTAATAGTAAAAACAAACTACTGAAAATTTCAGATCAAATGGAAGTCATTTACTACCACAAAACAGTGTAACAGCCAAACGCGAGTGAATTTTCAACCCCTTTGCAGCAAACCCTCCAGCCCGCTAGGGTCGGGGGGAACACGACAGGAAGTGGGGTGTCTTGAAAAGCACATGGCAATTTGTTTTCCACCACGAGATGGTTTACTAAATTTGAGTATGAAATCATTGATATCTCGAAAGTAAAGCAAGCAATTAACTTGTAATTTTGAAGAGATACCAGACTGACCTATAAGTTTATAATTATGTTGACAAAATGAGCTAAATCAAGAAATTGTGATTTGAATATCATTCAATGTTACTGCATCCCTTTAATTGCCAATTATCATTTGAGGTGTCAGAACTAAATATCACTTTTACAGTGGTGGCCAAAATTATTAGAACACCTGAACCTACACAAAGTCTATGGGATTATCAATGCCCTAGTTCATTTTCCGAAATCAGATTAAAAATATCTTTTGTGTGTCATGAGCATTCATGACTGTTTAGCATAGGGTCTTTCGTATATGTTGATAACCAAATTTATTTAGTTTCGACCATCTGGTAATGCGCAGCATTAAAAATAGTTGCGCTATGCGCTTTTCGTTTCCCCATAGACTTGTGTATTAAACATGTTGTCAAAATGCAAAAAAGTAAAATGCCAATTACATATGCCGATTGCTAACAAAGTATTTGAGGTAGAAATATGAAACTTAGCAGGCTTATCTATTCTAATATACCTCAAATACATTCTAAGTTTCAGCAAATTTGGTAAAATGGCGAGGGTGGATTCGCCCCCACCCTTTGTGGTTACATGACCAAAATAACCATGTCAATTGAAGGTTAAGATTATTATTTGATTTAATGAAGACACTCCTTGTAAATGTTTATTTTTTTAAAGGAAATTTCGTGAGCAATTCAAATATGTTGAAATTTTAAGGGTCATTGGAACAACGGACTTAAATAGGGGCACTGAATTAAAAATTTGGGGCCCTTCAAAAATAATTTAAAATCCCCACTTAAGATGTAACTACTTCACCCTGTGTTGTTATGAATGCCATTTTTGACATCCTCAGGAAATTTCCTTTCAGAATATATATACATTTGTAAGGAGAGGCTTAAAATGTTTAACGTTATGACACTTTGAGCCTGAAAGGGGCAAGATTTTTAAATTTGTCAATAGGTGGTGTAACATAAAAGGGGCGACTTGGGGCGAGTTCCCAACGCATGGCTTTGTTATTTAGTTTTTCAAGCATAATGATGATATTCGGAGACATTCCAACCTATTTATAGGTATTTAAATGGTCAACCGAATGAAAATTATTAAAATCATTCAAATATGCTTGGTGTTCTAAAAATTTTGGCCACCACTGTATATATAATATCATGAACAGATATCAGCCTCCCCGCCTATGCAATCGAGTAAGGCCTAAACGTATATCATTCAACTTTATCGTAAACAGATAACAGCCTCCCCGCCTATGCAATCGAGTAAGGCCTAAACGTATATCATTCCATTTCATTTCATGTATGTGTTATTGCCCAACAGGATAATAATTTACGTTAAAATTATACCATCCCCCCGCCTATGAAATCGAGTGAGACATAAAACCATGTCACCAGCCTGCCCGCCTCTGAAATCGAGTCAGGCTATGAATTGACATGCGAACAACTTCAACTATATATATGGCACCCTTGCCTGTAAAAATCGAGTGGGGTCAAAAATTATCAGATGACAAGTGATCAATAGACTTAAACACGACCATGCCATTATTCCAAGCTTGATCACTCTGAAACCACGCATTATTTTCAGCGTACATGTACATATTACACGGTCCATCTAAAACGACGGTAAACCAACCACTTTTGGAAATTCCCCTATCACACTTTGTGCACGACATTAATATATAAATCAGTGTGTAACTTTGCCAAATTAATTTGACCACACTGTATTCAATTTATAAAATCATATCCATCAAAGGATCACATACATCAGTATTATTACATGTACCGATTATCTATCGTCTCTATTGCCATAATGCTCATATTGTTATTGCTCATAATTGTCTCATATCGTCGGCCTCATGCCAAAAGGGCCGTACCGTTTTTAGAATGTGTACATTGGGCTTTAAAAATGCTAAGGCCATTCTGGCATGAGGCCGACGAACATGGCAAATCGAGACAATTTAATCAACAAGACACGGTTGACTCCCGTCACTCAATCCTGAAATATTTATCAAGGCATAACAACAAGCCTTTTAGCCTTGTACACCCAGTACAAACAAGTCCATTCCTATTTATTTTTATTTTATTATTTTTTTTTTAACGAACTGGAGCTCTACTAGCACGAATTTTTCGTACGTAAGACAGATTGGATAACATTGAAACTCTTCACATTTATGAAGGTAGGCATGAGTATAAAATTAGAATTATTATACTCAAAACCATTTTGCCCCGTCCCCATCCGATAAAGCATTATCGGATCTATTTCCCTGGGCTTTAAAAATGCTAAGGCCCTTCTGGCATGAGGCCGACGAATATGGCAAATCGAGACAATTTAATCAACAAGACACGGTTGACTCCCGTCACTCAATCCTGAAATATTTTGCAAGGCATAACAACAAGCCTTTTAGCCCTGTACACCCAGTACAAACAAGTCCATTCCTATTTATTTTTATTTTATTATTTTTTTTTTAACGAACTGGAGCTCTACTAGCACGAATTTTTCGTACGTAAGACAGATTGGATAACATTGAAACTCTTCACATTTATGAAGGTAGGCATGAGTATAAAATTAGAATTATTATACTCAAAACCATTTTGCCCCGTCCCCATCCGATAAAGCATTATCGGATCTATTTCCCTAACCCAGCCCCTGCCCGGGGTAAAAAAACAGCTTGGACCCGACAGGGCCCAAAATTCTGGAAAACCCTTGGCCTAACACCAACCTCTCTCAAAATATATTCAACTTAATCAATTTCCATTGAAGCTTATATATAGAAATTACAATACTATTCATTTCACTACGAGTCCAATATCACAATGTAATTGTAAGCGCTATATCGAACGCCTTTAAGCTGGCGTCACACTGTCCCGATGTTTAGGTGCGATGGTTATGCGAAGGGGTCATTTTTAGAGTTCGGGCAAAGTTTAGAGGGTTACACGATGGCGCTATCAATCACACGCGAAGGTAATATGAAGTTTACCCGAAGGACACACGAATGTCAACCGACGTCGTATGGGCATCGCCGGCGCGAATCCAAGATTGCCCAATTGAATACATTCTGTGGGGCTAATTGTCTTGGGACAATAGAGACTTTATTATGTTTGCGCATGGGCTAATACGTTTTACTGAAGAGAGCATCACGTGACCTCCTTATAAAAATCTTCACCAGATGCAGACCGCGGGAAATTCAATAGCTGATCATACACTGTCCGTCAAGAAGATGGAATATTATTATTATTATTATTGTTATTATTATTATTATTATTATTATTATTATTATTATTATTATTATTATTATTATTATTATTATTATTATTATTATATTTATTTATTTCTTTATTTTGCCGCTATAGCGACATGATTTTGCTCCGGCTTTAATTTCTTGAATATCTTTTCCCCTGCTTTTACTTTTCGAGACCCTGCCTATATTTTGAAAATTCTCCAAACCCTTCACGAAAATTTTCTTTCCAAAAAAAAAGTTTTGTCAACCCCCATGATGCTCATTTTGTATTTATTTATTTTTTCTTCTCAATTTGGGACCCCTTTTTGGTTACCCGGCTGATCAAGCCAACCTCCCCCCTCCCCCAGGAAACGCGTCTGAGGTGTACTGTTTATACTGCTGAGTATTTTAGTTATAATCCTGATTTCGGGGAAAGGCTTGGGGCTCTTGTCTAGGGGGGGGGGGGGTTGAAAACAGAAAAGGTATAGATTGGTAAAAAATTCGGAAATTAATGGTATTCAACCTTTATGCTAAACAAGAAATAAATAAAAAACATCTTAACCTTAATTTTTACTACGTAAGTCTCCGATCGAGACTACATGTCTCGTCGGGTTGGAATGAGATCCCGTTGATCACGTGATTGTCAATATCGTTGGCGTTCGTGTGTCAGATATGGGATGGTGTTTTTTCAAAACCTCCAATTATTGCAAAAGATTTCGCGGAAATTCTGTATTTGCAATCTTCAAAAGTAATGGAACACCGAAATATTGATTATCCACCCCTTACAAAAATATCGCTGTGGTAACCACACAACGGTACCATACAAACCACTAACCTTCACAAAGGATTTTCTCTATGTTATTTACTTAGCACAAATACCACACAAAAAAATACCATACACGCAGTATCATACTAGCCACAAAATACCATAGGATTTCCTATGGTTTTTTGGCCAAACCACAACTAAAAATACCAAATAACAGCAGTACCATACAGCCAAATACCATAGGATTTCCTATGGTTTTTTGGCACAAATACCAACACAAAATACCAATACGCCACAAATACCATGGATTTCCTATTTGGTTTTTTGGCACAAATACCACAACAAAATACCATACAGAAGTACCAGTACAAGCCAAAATACCATTAGGAGATTTCCTGTGAGTTTTTTTGCAAAATACCAATACAGAAGTACCATACAGCCATACCCATAGGATTTCCTATGGTTTTTATGGCACAAATACCACACAAATACCATACAGCCAAAATACCATAGGATTTCTTATGGTTTTTTGGCACAAAATACCACACAAAATACATACTGAAAGACATCCATACAGCCAAAATACCTATAGGATTTCCTGTGGTCTTTTTTTGGCCACAATACCATACAGAATAAGAATAACAACAGCCAAAATACCCATAGATTTCTGTGGTGGTTTTTTGGCAGCAATAACCACACAAAATATACCATGCAGAAGCTCACATACAGCCAAAATACCATAGAGATTTCCTATGGTTTTTTGTGCACAAATACCACAGGATTTCCTATGGTATTTTAGCAACAGTACCAAACAAAAAATACCATACAGGTTGTACCATACAGCAAAATATTACTTAATAGCAATTATCCCAAAACTAGTACACACACATCAATACCGACACACTTACCAGGCATTATGCACCATTACCTTAGCCGACACAGAAACAGCCCAGAACACACGTCGTAATTACAGATGATCGCCACTCACTGCCCGTTACCACAGGACTTGCACGCTAGACACCCAAGGAAACCTAACACTGGTATATATATATACCACCATATTTCAGCAAAATATTTTGGCGTTTCACAGTTAGTTATTTTTATAATTCTGATGATAATAATGCAAATGTCAAAACTATCGCTCTTGATGTTACTTTGTGTTTAAGGAATATATTTCCACCTAAAAAGAAAAATATTAATTATGCAGGCAATAAATGTTAATTGGTAAATGTCTTCACAACAATTACTGACTTTGTGGTACAATACAACATTGTATGCAAATGAGCTAATTACCAATATACCACACGAGTGAGCTACCCAGCAGGAATACCACCCCCCCCCCCCCCCCCCCCCCTATGACTACCAAACTTCACAGTAAACTGCCGATAAAATCCACTGTTGACTAATTGCCTGTGGTTTCATGCCCTGTTGGAGCTTTGTTTCTCAATCGAGTTCGGTCAAATTACCATTTGCTAATTAATTCCCATTTGGTCTAACAAGTCGACTGCGTCAAACACCACTTATAGTCAACTTCCTGTAAGAAACTATCCCTTAGGCAAAAATTAACAAAAAATTCCTAGTGGAACAATACTACCACAAACGCTAGGTATTTGCGGCGACTCCCGGGGTGGACGGGGTACGATCGAGTTCCCTCCCCGCCCCCGCCATCGGATTTTTTACTGGGGGATTCGTCCACCCCTACGATTTTTTCAAAGCTTAAGTAAAAATATATGTACTCATAATAACGAAGAGGCACAAAGTGTGCGTAAAATAGTACCAAGTTTCAGGTCATTAGAAAAGCAAAATTTTCGCGCCTCGCGCTTCGCTTGCAAACAAAAACACCAGACATAATTATTAAACTAATATCTTTCTTTCAGGTCCCTATATTCATTTATCTTTTGATTTGATATACAACGCTTTATTTGTAACTTGGAATAAGTGTGTGGGGGTAGGCATTCTAATTGTTGAATTTTGGATTTACCTATTATTAATATGTCTCTTTGGGTGCTTTATTGATTCCGATCTAGTGCTATAATTAATCCTCTCCAAATTTGGCGGCAAGTCAGGGGACATGTCCCTTGATTTTCAAAGCTTCACATTTTGTTTATTTTCTAAATAATTTGGATAAATTTTGTATTTGCCCACTTCTCCAAATGTGATGGAAATAAATTTTTAAATTTCTTTAAATTCTTTGTTTTCAGGTCCGTATCATAATAAAAAGTGACCATATTCAGAAAGGGATTACAAACATATATATATATATATATACATTGTAAAACGTTGATTTATGAGATTTTCACTCGCTCTTCGTAATTGTATTTTCTTTAAGAGTAGTGATTATCAGCTCGTGAATACAATGATTAATGTTATTATAGAGCAAAATTGTTAGCTCGCGCTTCGCGCTCACAAACAAATAACAATACAGTGATTTAACGATTTAACTATGTAAAAAAAAAGTAATAATAATAATAAAAAATAATAATAAAAAAGTGCATTTCGTCGCTCCACGTGACGTTTGAGTGTAAGCAAATTTAACGGTTCATGGAACTTTCTACATGTGGTATTTGTGCCAAAAAAACATACAGCAATACCATACATATGGTATATGTGTTAAAAAAAAAAAACATACAGCAATACCATACATATTGTATTTGTGCCAAAAAACCATACAGCAATACCATACATATGGTATTTGTGCAAAAGAAACATACAGCAATACCATACATATGGTATTTGTTCCAAAAAAACATACAGCAATACCATACATATGGTATTTGTGCCAAAAAACC
>CALNVZ010003425.1:41218120-41257257 GCA_940671915.1 Paracentrotus lividus | reverse complement strand
AAAATACAAAAAGTCTATGGCCGCGTTCGCTTTGCGTAGAGTGATAGCGCCCTCTTCCCCTTAAGTTTACAACTAGAATTGATATGATAGTGACATAAAATGGGGGCATTTGTAGCTTAATGGGAGCGCGAAACGAGGAAGGGGCTTTAATTCGTTTGTTAAAGGGGGATCATGATGATGAAATGGCTACAGATAATACACACATGCATGCATCTCAGTATCTAATAGTACATATTTTCAAATTCATTATGCGAGCGCGAAGCGCGAGCTAAAAATTTTCTCAATAAAAGTGACATGAAATGGGACATATAGTGTAGAATAATGCGAACGCGAAACGGGGAAGGGGCTTTATCTGCTTTATTAAAGGGGGCCATCATGATGTAATGTCTATAGATATACACACATGCACATTATTACGCATATGAGAACTAGTACATCGCCGAATTCATAGAGCTGTAATGCGAGCGTGAAGCGCGAGCTTAAAATTTTCTCAATAATATTGAACTGAAACATGTTATTAGTAGCGTTACATGACTATAAGCGCAAAATTGATGGAGGGCTAGGGGGCTTTAATTAGTGATTAGAAGTGGAACATCATGACATAATGCCAACAAAGTTTACGCAAATCTATATAAATATGGATTAATTCCAGTCAGGGCAATATATTGTGCGAGCGCGAAGCGCGAGCTGAAAATTTTCCTCATTATAGCGACCTGATGAAACAAGATACTTGTAGCAACATGGGAGCACGAAACGGGGAGGGAGTTGGTGTTTTAAACGTACCATCGTGACGTTTATACACGCTTAAAAGATGAAAAAGTCGAGTGCAATTTGCCCTATCTTATATTATGCGAGCGCGAAGCGCGAGCTGAAAATTTTCAGGTAAATTTTAACAGTTATCATATGTTTGAGAGCAAAGTAGCGACTAATTTGAAAAGAGGGCATTTAGCCCCCGGAGAATAGTGGAAGTGTATTATATAATCAATGGTCCGAGTCCAAAAATATTTACCTTGTCGATGAAGAGCCAATTAAGCTAAGTGTAATAGAGACTCTTCAATATTCATTATTTATTTTATCAAAACCATCGTGGATTTTTGAGGGAGAATATACTTATGCCTTCAGTTTTACTTATCGAGGCACCTGTCCCCCATGCATCCTGGGATCGGTGCACCTGATTATCATCGATATCAATTTTTTTCCCCAACTATGAATAGTGTAACAGAGTCTGCGCTTCCATTATCTACACGGTGTATTGTGTATTACATGATTACTGAAGTATACAGGCACACAAGAGGAAGATCAACAAAAGAGTGAGAAAATTTTGGATTTTTGAATGTCAGAAATATGCATTTTAGACTGCACTGCAAAATAATATAATTATGTCAAAAAAGTGTTTTATATGATAACGAATTTGTAATGGGTAGATTTATATATATCATATAATATGATATTTTTTATTTTCTTGATATCAAATTGGGGGGGGGGGATGATTGTACACACCATCCCCCCCCCCACAGAAATTATTGGGGGATGCATCCCCCTATCCCCCCCCCCCCCCACAATCGACACCCATGATCCCGTTTATACATTCAACTACCATTCCGCACTTACAGTGCACATTTCCACTCCTGAGAGAATCACAAACTGGTCATCGTATAGACCCATAATCAATACATTAGTTAGCTTCCGCATGCTACGAAATATAGGTTTTCCCGGTCAAGTCTAAACTATCTTTAATCAATTTGACACTTCTTACAAGCACTTTCGTCTGAAATGTGATCGCGATTAAAAATCTAAACGTTAATTCAATTGACCGATAGCTCCGCTCCATGAGGTTTCGTTTAAATTGAATGAACATAAACGAATTCGATTGCAAAGAGTTTAGAATTGACCGGGAAAACCTATATTAATTGTAGCACCTCGGCAATGTAATTCTTTGAAGCTAAATTATCTGTACTCAAGGAGCATGATTACATGCTATACCAAATACCAAATCCACGTCCTCAGCGTGGTTAAATAATTCAACTACGACACCTCCTGCACCCAACTCTCCAATGCCAACGTCAAATATTTTGCGTACGTCCGCTTCTTCACATTATTCCTTTATTTCTGTATGTGCATATGCCTATACATTGTATAGCCACCAATCATTTCTTGCTTTTACCATCATACTGTTTACAAGCAAACTCATTTTAAGGTTGGAGATATTAATGGGGAGGTGGTGGGCAAAATTTTCACTCAAACATATAAGCGTCCGTTCACAATCAAACCATGACGAAGAATGATGCATTTTCGGCCGCTGTTTGTACTAAGCGTTGCAGAAATAAACGCGCACATTCCAATTCGCACATGACCACCTGTTTACGCGGCAGCGTCAACAATGTGATACAATACCCTCGTATGTTACATTCCGGGCGCGCCAATGGTTCAATAGAACTGGGTCAACAATGAATGCGTACATTACATTCCTGGCGCCCCATTTCAACATGTAAACATGTTGATCAACCCACATTTTATCAGCCATTTAATAAACCATTTTAAATCGTCTTTGACTCTTTAAATTTTATTATTCCAGGCTGACAAAATAACAAACACACAGTATTTGCGGTTATGTCGTGGCTTTATTGAAACTTTGTGATGGACGCTTAATTGCCAATTATCATTTGAGGTGTCAGACAAATTATCACATATATATATATATATAATAATATATTATATACTATATATATATATAATAGTATATTATAAATATTATACTATATGAATAAAATAGTTGGAGCTTTCGCTGGACTACGGGTGAGCTTAATCTAGAACAGTTAGCATAAAAGAGGGCACTAATTTTCAAAAATGCCCTGCAAATCCTCGTTTTCTATTCTTCGTTCAATTAACTTGGAATAAAATTATCAATGGTAACCGCACATGTGATCCCTTTTGCTGTTATGAGATATTTGAACGTCTATTGTTGACAATACGAATTTCAATCAAAAGGCTTACTTACTGGGGATACCTAGTTCTTTTTTTTTTTTTCATACCAAGGTTTTATTGTCGTCAATGCGTCTATGCGCGTATTAACAGCTGACCTAAATATTGCTGATATGAAAAAAAAAAAACCTACCGCCCTGCCATTCATGATTAGTCAACTCAAAGTATGCTTCTTTTATGTTTTAGGCAAGGGGAAATGCCTGTATACATTCCCTATCAAAGCGCTCGCTTATTGGCTTATAACTGACTCTCCCGCTGAGAACCTATACGTTCTACGTTTTTGGAGAGAACGTACATTGTCCCCAAAATAGCGTTGTAGATTTTGACAACGGGGATCTATCTCTTGAGTAGCTAGGGGAAACCCTCGTTTGTGCACACGAAACTTGTAATTTAAACGCTTGCCCAGCCGTTTCTAGCAAATACCAGTGTTTTACACACTCCTTTTCCTGTACTAACAGTATGCAGGAGTTTGGGGTTTGAGCTATTTTGAAAATAAAGCCTTTCATAATGCTAACGTTCTAGATTATCTCCTCCGTAGTCCAGCGAAAGCACCCTAATATCATGAACATATATCAGCCTCCCCGCCTATGCAATCGAGTAAGGCCTAAACGTATACAATTCAATTTCATCGTAAACAGATAACAGCCTCCCCGCCTATGCAATCGAGTAAGGCCTAAACGTATATCATTCAATTTCATTTCATGTATGTGTTATTGCCCAACAGGATAATAAATTTACGTTAACATTATACCATCCCCCCGCCTATGAAATCAAGTGAGACATAAAACCATGTTACCAGCCTGCCCGCCTCTAAAATCGAGTCAGGCCAAAACGTATTAATAGCATATTATACCGTCTCCCCGCCTCTGAAATCGAGTGAGACATAATTCTATAATATATCGCCCTCCCAGCCACTGAAATCGAGTGAGACCTAAACATAATATACCATGCAATAACATATTACATCAAATCATCATAAACCCTTATACCAGCCTCGCCGCCTGTAAGATCAGGTGAGGCGTAAGATGAAAACGTGACACCCTAATTAACTTCCGGTTTACAGAGTTTGAGAATTAATATGTAGGTACAAATAGGTCTGCCCGCATTCAAATCGAATTGGGCCGGAAACCTATGAATTGACATGCGAACGAATTCAACTAAATATATATGGCACCCCTCGCCTGTAAAAATCGAGTGGGGTCAAAAATTATCAGATGACAAGTGATCACTAGACTTGAACACGACAATGCAAGAAATATTTGGTGGCCTAATTTAACAAATTACCGCCAAACGAGCATATATTTATATATGAACATCCACCAAATAACTATTTCGCCTCTTTCTTTCTTTACTTTATCTGCCTATTACTCCAAAACTACCGCCATTGCAATTGGAGCTATCGATTCAATACATATCACCATTGAAACGCCAGTCTAGCATTCCATCTACCTGACCAAATTAGCACCATAGCTAGACCAAAAGGGGGTAGGCCTACTATTGATTCGATATGAGGCACCATAGCTCAACACAATTCCACAGCAGGTAACTAACCGTTAACAACAATGTTATAATTATCAATATAGATCCAAATATGACGTCACTATAACATTGAGCTTCACATACATGACATATAGTTTACAAACAATCGAATCAAGATGTAAATATACTGCTAAATTGGCCCACAAATCCAACATTTGCCTCTTTTTCTTACCCCCTACAGTGGCTTTTAATAAATACTTGCATAACAAAGCAAACCCATTCACCGCAAGTATCAATGTTCTGGTTTACTTAAAGTGGAATAGTAAAGACTTATTATCATATACGAAACGAATCAGTGGGGTGTGTAGAACAACTTGCTTTTTATTTCATGAAAAACGGACAACCTGAAGTGGAGTTAGAGGACATTATCTGTCCCCTCCCTGAAATCTTAAACATCAAGCAAAATTTGGAGGGGTTCTTGATGACGTCATAAGTGTGAGGGAAAGTTGCACAGCTTGAATGCTGCACTATGTATACAAGTCTTATACATGCATAACTTTGTATCCCTTTTCTTATTTCATTCATTGTTTTCCTCACTTTTCTGATGTAATCCGTTGTATCTCCTTCCATACCCACGGTGTTGATATTTCTGCTCTCCTTATGTTATTTATTGTATTTCTCTCTTTCCTTATGTTATTTATTGTTTCTCTATTTCCTAAACATAATTATTTGTTGTTTCTATTTTCTTATTCATTGATTTCTCTTGATTCCTAATGGTATTTTATTGTTCTGTCTCGATTGTTTTATCTTTCTATAATGCATTATAGATAGTAATTGATATGCTTCATGCATTACTTCCGGGTTTGCTCCTCACATTTGTGACGTCATCAAATAGCCCTTAAAAATATCCACGGATCTTCCAATTGAACCCGATTGTATATACATGTACAATGTTCAAAGCAGCATTTCTTGTGAACGCAATATGCTAAAGGGATCAACTAAACGGTGTTCTGTTTCTCATGTACTAAACTTGATAATGCAATTGAATTCAACAAGATTGGCCTCTTCTTTAATATTCCACTTTAAGAACTTCCAAATTATCACTGTAGGTGTCACAACATAATATTCGCATCTAATGAATCCTTGTAAACATATAGAGTGCCAGCCTCCCCGCCTATGCAATCGGGCAAAGCCAATTCCATTTGATACATTTCTATAATAGCGTGCAATAAATCTATCTATAAAACGTACGGGCCTGCCCGCCTCTGAAATCGAGTCAGCCCTAAAAGTATGATCACGTACAATCCCCCGCCTTTGCCATCGAGTGAGACTTAAAGCTTTGCTCATATGTACCACCCTCCTGCCTATGACCCAAGGCGTTACATAACACGTTCCTATATATCCATAACACACACACACACATATATATATATACATATACATATTATACACATATGTATTATGTCATTGGCCTAATAACCTTTGTCTACAAATACATCGACAAACCAGATCGTTGCGTACATTCTCCCCGCCTTTGCCATCGAGTGAGACCTAAAGCTTTGTACCACCTCCTGCCTATAAAATATACATCGACAAACCAAACAAATTTTCTGCCGATTTATGGTCGTTTTGCTAACTACCGCTTGATATCCCAAACTCGGCCTCCCCGCCTCTAGTCCAAAAGAAATTTTGGGGACCCGGAAAAGTTTTTAAGTACAAGGTTTTTTTGGTTGATTTGTGTTCTAGATGGGTATATAAGTAAATTCAACTTGGTTGCCAGCTGGGCAACCTTGGGCAACTTTTTTTATTTGCATAATTAGAATAATGACCTAATTAGCATATTTCAAAATTTGGAAAATGTGGCTTATCGTAGTTCAGGAACCCTGAAACATGAATGAAGCGACTTTTTAAGGGTATTTTACGACGAGGAATTCATATATGATAATATTTTTATCTTTTAAGAAATGTTTTTGTCTTAAATAGCCTAATTAGCATAATGAGCTAATATGCATATTAGCCTCAGAGTGCATTAATATTAGCCTATAGGATTAATTTTCTTTTTTGTTTATGTAGAAAACCTTAATATTGTGTAATAAAACATTGTAAATCACATTTATTAAAGACATCCCATTGATTTATGAGATGATATGTTATGTACATAGGGTAGATGTAGGGAATACCGGCCACTTAAGCTCATTTGCTTAATTAGCACATGAAAACAATAAAATCACCACAAAAAAAAAGATTCTCATTGCTTAGCTACATCATTCAACTTTAATTTCCAAAAAAATTGAGGTAATCAAATATTTAGTGAGGCAGTTATATGCAAATAATGACGTCATCGTAAATTGTCCGGTATTCCCTACAGTTTCAATTCAATTCATTTTTCAATTCAAAAATGGTTTATTCATAAAAACATGTGTCGCAGCCAAAAGCTGAATAAAACATGTGTACAATAACAGTTGATAACAACAGTTCACATTATAACATAAATTTACTACTAATAGGCCTATCATAATAAATATCAATAGATGGAGTAGACAAATAAGATATTTTTTAAACATTAAGAAAACATTATTATCAACATAATATATGGCAGTATTCAGAGAAGAGATTAAACAAGGTATAGGGCCAGGTAGTGATAAAAAGGTTTAAGTATAAAAAGTAACAGTGTAAAAAGGAGATGGAGTAATTAAGAGAAGAAAAAGGGGGAGATGGAATGAGAATGAAAGTGAGGAGGGAAAGAAAAGGTAGAGAGAAGAGAGAAAGAGGTGGAGCGAAAACAGTAGAAGAAATAAGGGGAACAACCTTAACATAATACTTTAAATTAATGATAGCCAGATACGTAACAATTCATAGATAGTGTGCCAAATAGAGTTCGAATATAAAATGTAAATGTACACTAATATACATATTGATAGAATGCTTAGACAATTTGGGTGAGGTTAGGAAGGATATGAGAAGGAGAAGTAAGAGATGAGGTATGGATATATAAAGAGATCCAATGAGAAAAATTCAGAAAGAGAAGAGAGAGAGAGAGGGAGATAGAAGGGTGAAGTAGAAGGAAGAAGAGAGTAGATGTTGTACATGTACATGTAGCAATATAGAAGATATTTCCACGGTTAGATATCATTTTATAGAGTAACATCATGTATTGAGTAATAAGATAAGGTAAATAAGGATAAAAAGTGTGCATTGGAATAAACAAATAGACAGATGGTAATATAATATTAAAGACTCTGACTTAATCAATAATAACTAGATTAGCCAATCAAATTATCAGAGATGCCTGCTTTGATGGATGATTAATTTGATCATGCATCTAGTTCTCAGAATTAAGTAGATTACATGAGGTAGGGTAGGGGGCTATTTCGGAATCGTTGGGTTTTACATTTGAATTGTTCGAATCTAGGTCCTTCCTTAGTGAAATTTGTAGCCGCTTAGGGGGAGGGAGCCAGTCTTTACAATTTGGGTGGATTGTCAGAGATTTGCATTTTAGGGACAGATTTTTCCTCCTAGAATCCAAAGTTTCCAGATCAATTCTTTGGCAGGCTTCTTTGGTAAGATGTGTAGTTACGTCCTAGTATTATTTTGCAGACTCTTTTTTGTACCGCTCAAGGTCTGCAATTTGTTGTTTTGTTAGGGCTCCATTTACCGAGTGTCAATATTCTAGAAGAGTGTCGGATGTATCAACAAAGACGGTTTTCAAGTCTTCAACAGACATACCATATTGCTTGAGCAGTCTAAACATATATAATTTCTTGTTACATTCTTTTAGAATTTCACCAACGTGACTGTCCCATTTAATTGACTGTATTATCACACCGAGTATCTTAGCGGAAGGGACAAAAGCAAGCACAGAATCACCAATATATAAGGTCACTACGGATAGGAGGCGTTTTCATGAAGTGTTACATTCATAACCAAAGCATTTTGAAGGATTCAAGCCTCATATGATGATTGGAACGACCAACTTTGCAATTCGTCAGACATTCTTGCATTTTTGGAGGTGATGATATAACTCTACACTCTACCAGGGTTAGGTCATCTACATATTTGAAATATGGGATGGTGAAGAATGACATGCGTTGTTGTCATGAATCAAAAATAAAAAAAATAAGGAGATACCTAGTTTTTGTACCCTGTGGTACTCCAGCGTTGTTATTCATACAATGTGATATTTTACCCCGATACTTAACACACTGCCTGCGGCATTCTAGGAAACTCACAATCCATTGAATAAGACACGGTCGAACATTAAGATCAGTCATTTTGCGGATAAGGATGTTATGATCAAGCCTGTCAAAAGCTTTACTGAAATCTGTACACACAATTGTTGATATTGATTTATTCTTTTCTGCATTTTCAAAAAGAGAATGCAGTAGCTGTATCAGATAATGTGTTGTGGAAAGTCCAGACCTATTGCCAAACTGGCGTGGGTCAATGTGTTTCTCGATGTCTGCTAAAAGCCATTTTGCAACAAAACATTCAGCAATTTTAGCAAAGTTACTTGTGAGAGCAATAGGGCGAATATTGTCAATAGACGCAGGTCGTGTTTTAGGTATCGGGGTAATTTGGGATAGTTTCCATTGATCTGGCACTACCCCAAGCTGGAAAGACGTGTTAAGAATATCAGTCAAGGGCACAGACAATTCAGGAGCAAATTCTTTTACAACTCTAACAGGTTGTGTCTGTACGGGGAGGGGTAAGAATGTTTCTATACCATTTGGCCAACGAAAAACATAATAACTCCTTAATAATTTGACGAATGAATTTCAAGCACATAGCCTAAAACATTGACCCATAACCACATTGCCAATTTGCTGCACCAGTGACCAATTCATAGGCCCTTAAACAGATTCTTTCATAAAAGGTGGGTCATATGACTTTCCATAGCTAGTCAAATCGGAGCCTACAATACCACTACACCATTAGTGTTACACACTTAACGTGAGTCCTAAGTCGCTCAAAATAAAACTCTGCCACAACTTTGCCTTTCAAACACTTGCCTTGTAGCTGACAGCTACTAGTAATCAATTGACAGCATTACTAAAACATATGCCAATTTCATAAACATATGTACCACATTTCCCTGTAGGCCCATTAGGCCTAGTAAAATTAACGAATATAAGCGCTGATCTTACTTAACCCAAACTTACCTGGGCTATTTCGTGAGCTTAGAGTCCGGGGGGGGGGCATTATGTCCCCCCCCCTAAGATCTTGGCCGCGGATCGCGACGAAAATTTGCATGAAGGTAGAGAATGACATAATCTACGCGGTTGTATAGGTAAATTACACAAAATTCATATATTTTATTTTATATGAATTAATTATGCTGATTCGAGTGACCTGATATAGTGCCAGTACATTAGATTACCTAACATGCATCTCAATATCGTCGACAAGCTCCGTGTGTGTGTTGTAATGAATACGATGGCCCAAATTCACAAAGGTGGATTTTGCAAAATCCATGGATTCAACCCTGGGTTTAACCTAGGGTTGGACCTAGGATTTTCAATATGGCATTCACAAAGGTGGAATCGACTGAATCCACAGATCCACAGCGTCATAAAACGTCATAATTTGGGTCAACTGTTGGTGAATCATAAACTGGTGGATCCGTGGAGCCGTCAATTAAAAAATCTACGGATCCATGGATCCGTGGGTTTTGCAGAATCCTCCTTTGTGAATTCGGGCCCATGAGTTCAGTCATCGCGTGAGAATAACTGATAAAAAATACCGCAGCTAGCTATGCGCGCGCGTGAATATTAAATAGGCCTAAACTAAATACGCGCGCTAATCGAGCAATTACCATTTATTTGTCTTTTATACCGGGGACGTCAAACAAATGAGACATCTTTCATTAAGAACAAAAATTAAAGTCGATTTTATTTTTTATCTTTCGGCCTAAACCAAAACATAAGTGTGACGCACATAAGAAATCCAGTGCACCTCAGCACTCCCCTAAGGGTGAAATTTGACAGCAATAACGCCAATGACTTTCAGCTAAATCAATCCGTCGTATACATAATGAGTGATTTCACGTTCGGTGTTGGTGTTGGTGTTAGTGTTAGCAGAGTGAAATTCTGCTAAAATCGAGCTCAAACACCGAGCTCAGATCATGAGAGTCGATACCGATATCCAAACACGCGCGGATCGATAGCCTAACACCGTCGTCTGAAGAAAAATGGCGTCGACGCAATTCGTAGCGAAGTACCGGTTTGTTGTTTAAAACTGTTCGAATATACCTGAAGAAGGCACTAAAAGGTTAGAATCATACCAGTAAATCGAAAATTAATCCTTCTTCAAACCCTCTTTGATACAAATTCACCTCATGATGGATATTTTTTGACAAAACAGTAAGTTTACAGTTCATAATTCGGGCAGTTTTTTGCAAGCAGCAGGTAATGGAGCGTTACCTAGTTCACTTCAAAGCCAGGCCGGGCCGCGCAGCGCGTAGCCCCCAGACCCTATAATTTCGTACATCGGTTCAGATTAGCAGTGATTGATCATGCCTTTTGTTCCTAAATAAGATTGAGAAGACATCCATGTTATGATATTTATTCCTCATACGATTCACTAACGGAATACCTTATTTTATATTTTCTAATCATTTTTTCCAATGAATTTAGATGAAATTTCTTGGACCCTGTTAGGCTTGAAGAAGTAAGTAGCCAATTTCGAATCCATCTCGTTAACCAAAAGTAACCAATTTTGTAGTTCTTGAAGTACCCTCTTTGTCTAATATATTAATTGATTAATTATTCTGTAAAATAAAGTATTGTTTTCTCTGCCACTGCGAGCCTCCACTGCCCTTATTATTCACAAGACAAACCAAAGTTGGCCAACACCAACACTAACACCGAGTGTGAAATGAACTTTTTCTTAATCCCTAGGGTTTAGTGTTAGTCAATGGAAATTTGCACGTGAAATTTAACACCGGCTGCAGAGCTCGGTTCAGCAGACGACATTTGACACAAAATGAAACACCCAGCAACCGGAAATACATCAAAATTTAGAAGGTCAACACCTACACCCGACTGATTTTATTTCCATTTCACGTTCGGTGTTAGATCAGACTTCTGCTCCAAAATAAACACTAACACCGATTATAACACCGAACGTGAAATCACTCAATGGCGCTTACGCACGCATTCTACCTAACGGAAGTGGAGCTGCGACATTTGACCTTTGACCCTTAAAATTTGGCGATAATATCAATAGTATCGAACAGTATCGATCAATTTTTGCATAGCAAATCGCTCGAATTTATTCATGAAATCATACTTTTTGCTCTAATTCACTAAATAAAGCTCATAGAAAGCTGATTTTTGGGGAAAAATATTCTTTATGTCATTCCTAAGAATTGTACGAGAAAAAAAAATTCTGTACCAAAATCAATTTCTTATGTATTTTATTGTTTTTTTAATTTCTTATGTATTTCTTTGTTTTTTGATGTTTTTATTTTTATTGTTTTTTTCGACACAATTCATCCGTGACATTATTTCGGCCATAAATAGCATCAAATTAAATGACTCTTGTCAATAAAATAAAAAATAATCACTGATTTATGAATTCTAGCTGAAAACACATTTTGTATTGACTTTGTACATGAATTACGTTTTTAAGCCATTTTTGGTCTGACGAAAATTTTTGAAAATCGTGTTACGTCGTAACGGTATGCCCGATTTTCGCGAAAGTAGTTTTAAAAGATGCGCAAGACTTCAAAGTAAAAAGTCAGCGAGCGGCGCGATCAAAAAAATTTGCACTGCGGATTAATCGCGAAAAATGTCGAGGGGGGGGGGGCCATAATGCCCCCCCCCCCCCAGGTAAGTTAGGGTTATCGAAGGTACACAGTAATTGGGAGTTACATGAAATATGTTTGGTATAAATAAAGTACCTGTTATTCTACAATGCCAACAATAAACGCTGAACATTGTTATGCAAAATACTCCACTGAAAATCTTTGAAAGGCAAGACATAACGCCACTAACAAGGCACACAATTATAGCCATTCATAATTAACTAGTTTTCCAATCGTATTAAACCTTTGTGGTTAATGCATTTCAACATGTTTTGTTTCCCGTGGCGTTCTGAGATTATCCAAATTATATTTATTTTTGAGGACAGAGCCCCCATGAATCTGAGAGAAGATGGGACTCTTTTACATATTCACAATAGCGATGTGTGTGTTTAACTTCCTTGCTTAATTCTATCTATCAAAACTTGCTAGCAAGTGCTTGCTGTCCTGTAGGCTCTACCATTTGGCACATTAAAGGGATGTGCCGCTTCTTAATCATATTTTTGACGCCAGGCAAACATGGCGGTTCATCTCGACAGCTTTCTGTCCAACTTGCCCTGAACATATATGCGTTCACCTCTACGTACTTCCAATATAAGTTTCTGCCTGGACTCCACCTGTAAACGGCTCCCAAAGTACTGTAGTAGCAAGACATCCTGGCAGACTTGCTTCACTGTGCTATACAATCTATCAATGATATGCGCCCATAGGTTTAATAAACCTCCTCTAATCCACGGCCAGGCTTCCACTCGGCTTAGTCGAAGCAGCACTCCACTGTCACGCACTGGGTTCTCCAAACCAATGATAGCTCTGTTCACTGTATGGTTGACCTGCCATAAGCAGCTGAACTCGTCTTTCTAGTATTTCCTTCCGGGGTCTGGAAGCTAACATGTCTGAAATACTGGTGTGTAGAGCCTCACACTGAAGCACTATAATCCAGTGGTGTCACCAGGTACCATTTATTGTTTATCCTATTGATATAAATCCCAGTCCACCAAATACATGCACAACCACCAGAGGTAGACATTTAATATCCATATTTCCAGCGCTATCATTCCGAAAACACTTCGAAAATTTTCACTGAAACATAAAAGCGTCCGTTCACAATCAAACCACGACGAAGAATGATGCATTTTCGGCCGCTGTTTGTACGTAAGCGTTGCAGAAATAAACGCGCACATTCCAATTCGCATATGACCACCTGTTTACGCGGCAGCGTCAACAATGTGATACAATACCCGCGTGTGTTACATTCCGGGCGCGCCAATGGTTCAATAGAACTGGGTTAAAAATGAATGCGTACATTACATTCCTGGCACCCCTTTTCAACATGTAAACATGTTGATCAACCCACATTTTATCAGCCATTTAATAAACCATTTTAAATCGTCTTTGACTCTTTAAATGTTATTATTGTTCCAAATTATAGCCGATTTCTTATAGTAAATATATCATATTTTACTTCAGCAATCGCTTTTTCACACGACCCCCCCCTCCTCGCCTATATTCAAAATACTGGATCCGCCAGGGATAGTGCCTTTAATGTAGCTATAATCGTGGTAATAGTATAATTCACATATAAACTTAATGTGACCTGTTTAAATAAATAAAAAAAATAATAGGAAAGATAATATTATATTGGTTTTGAGGTCTACTCATGTGAAAAACATTTCTTGTATCATTTTGCAAAATAAAGTGAACATAATGTGGGAGTAAACTCTGTGTGCATGAGTTTGGTTGAGGACGTAATAAGTGGAATGTTGTACCATGTGCGTATTCATGGGCACGGGGAATGAAAATAAAACTAAACGTAGGGTGCCAAATTGACGAGAAACTAAGGGGCACCAGTTTGATCTTAAATTTAGAGGGGTGCCAAATCGACCTTAAATTTAGGGGCGCTATATTGATCTCTCACTTAGGGGCGTCATAGTGATCTGAAACAAAGGGGTGCCAAACTGACCTAAAACTAAGGGCCGCCAAATTTACCTTAAACATAGGGGCACTATATTGATCTTAAATTAAACGGGGCGCAAGTTCGATCTTAAAATTTGTGGGGCTCTAAATTGACCTGAAACTAAGGGGCCCCGAATTGATCTTAAACACAGGGGCGCCAAATTGACTTGAAACTATAGGGGCGCCAGTTTAATCTTAAATTCGGGGGCGCAATATTAATCTGAAACTCAGGGGCACATTCTCACACCCCCCCCTTCACAGACGATAGAGCAACTCAAGCTTTTCAATCACAGAAATAGAGATGTATCTACAACTTGGTGCTACTAAAATTTCTCCAGATCATCGTATAGGGCGCTATTTGCAGTTAAATAAAGAAATACATAGAAAATGCACACAATTTGAATTAGAACTAAAAATCAGTTTAACTCTCTAAAATCACAGTTTGATGGTAGACTATTCAATAAGCAATAATCCTTTTCTGTCAATTTTAAGGGGTATAAACTCATTAAAAAAAAGAGAGATGTGAAAAATAACCCCGATATTTCAATATTTTCTATTCCATCGATTGTTTGGGCGCCATTTTTCATAGGAAAAAAAGAAAAAAAAAAGAAAAAAAAAAAAGAAGATTGGTTTTCGTTTGGAATGTTATTTCAATTCAGTTAAAATAAAACTTCTCATTGATAAAACTTTAATAATGTTGTTTCTAACTACGGATATCGAAAAGGCCCAAAATGGGAGAAACGTGGTTGCCAATTTGTGGTTGCCATGGCAACGCGGAATATCTAATCCCCACAAACTATATCAAAATGTTTGTGAAAAAATATTTAGGGATAATCCAAGCGTATATAAATGGCATATAAAACTTTGGTGGGGGCACATTGTGCCCTCCCCCCTTAGGTCTTGATTGGGTTTAATTTAGGTTGGTTGGTTGGTTGGTTGGTTGGTTGATGGCGATTGTTAATCTCAAAGATTATTTGCGCCAGGCTCGTGTATACTTACATTAAATTTTGGAGTGGGCTTCGAAAGTTAGGCTACGAGCGACTTTCCTTAGTGAAGTGTGATTAGATATGGTTTAATTAGTATTTACAAAGGAAAGGGGGAGAAAAAAAAGAGAAAAAAGGGAGAAGAAAAAAAAAATCCCAAAGAGGATTATTACTTTAAAGATAATTCAAAATGGCTCACCTTCAAATATTTTTGACACGATTCTCTTTTCATGAGAAGATATTAACCCAGAAAGTGCAGAAATTTCCATGCCTTCTAATCACTATGAATAGGGTAACATGCTGTCATTGCTTTCAAAGTTTGTTCATGAGGAGACAGATATATATTACGCGATGTAAATGCATTTCATTCGATAAATGCTTTTTGATTGATGCATAAATGAACTTTATTATTCCTTTTTTGGAGATGTTAAGCACAATATATTCGGAACTTGTTATCGTGGTAAACGATGATTTAATATAATAAATGAATAAATTTTCCTGAGGATTATTGTTATGACCTTATAATTATTGATGAGGACATCAACGAAAATGTTAAAGCTTTTCTTTAACTTGAGATTTAAATTTATATTGATACAATTAAATAATCCTTGAGTGACGTGTTTTTTGACGTGAGATCAAAGGTCATCTAGGGGTCAAAAATCTTATTGCAAATTTTATTTCATGATCGCGAAAGCAGACGAGATGCCTGGTTTGTGAAACACCTTGTTAAAACTCCTGAATATATTTATAATCTTTCAAATTTATTGACAAATCCCCCACCCCATACCGAGGCCAAGTATTTTTTTTTCAGTACGAAATACATGATTACTCTTTTTGCTTAATTATATCCCCCATTATATAGACAGATGTGTGAAGCCTGCTGACCCCGCCAGCAAACCAGATCCTGATATGGTAAGAATACTTTCAGCACTATGGATTTCACATGTTTGTTAAACAAACATGTGAAACCAACAGCATGATGACTGAAATAGGAAAGACTGTAGACAGCTCTTGGAAAGTTTGGAGATTCGTGAGATTAATTCACAAAGAAGGACGTAAATTTTTATTTACTCTGTCTGCATGGGTGATGGACCAATTTTTATTTATTTTTTTTAATTATTTTATTTGATTTTATTTATTTTTTTTAAAATTTATTTATTCATTTATTTTTATTTATTTATTATTATTATATGTTATTTTTATTTATTCATTTATTTATTTTTTAATTTTTTTAATTAATTTTTTTTTATTTATTATTATTTTTTTTAATAATTTTTATTATTTTTATTTATTTATTTATTTTTGGAGGGGCGGGGTGAAATATGTCATAGTGCACGCGATCAAGAACGTCCTCTGTATCGGAATAAAAAGAGAAGAATAAAGATGAAAAAACGGTTCGTGATGCGTGCAGCGATAATATTTGAGGGCTTTTGCAAATTTTATGTAATAGTAGGGGAGACCGAGGTCTATTGTAGCACTTTTTCTTTTTCAAATTTGACTAATCAACTTTATTACAGCTAAATACTTGCTTAAAACTAAATAAAACGAAATATATCTTAGCTCGACATATGAATATGTTTGGGTTAAGTAAAACAATTTATGTGGAAGCCATTATCATTTCAAAACAAGAGGTCATGCAGTTGCGGATCTACGGGAGGTGGGTTCAGGGGGTTTTTCACCCCCCTCCCCCCCCGGGTCCCTGAAAAAAAAATGGGGTGGGGAAGGGGGAGGGGGGTGCTTCCAAACTCTAACACACCCATTCTTAGACCAGACTCTGGTCGTATGAGTCTTTCTATCACTAAGCATTGTAGAAGTGATGACTAAAGTAGGCATCGATTGCACCATTCCAATGTCAAATTGAAAAGCTCCCTACTGTGAAGGGGGATACCCCTTTACATCCTCCCCTCCCCCCTCGGCGGCTTCGCTCCCTCGCAGTGCATGGCTACAATGTCACTCGGTTACCCCCCCCCTCAGCAAAAAAGGCTTAGATTCCGCCCGCTGTCATGTGTTACAATTGTCCCACAACACGGGGCAATTATAACACGCCTATCAGGAAATTGTAACATTTTGTCAGTTTTATTGTATCAAAATAAATTATAAAATGTTCATGAAATGCGATGTTTGATTAAAAGAATTCAAAAAAAAAAAATCTTTACGAAAAACCCATCTCACGATATCCACCAACCGCTCGTTGTTTAAGGACGACTAAAACTTGGCCTGACAAAGTGAAACGGCGTGTTATCGCGAATACCAATCAGTGCAGGGCTTGACATCGACCGTGGGTCATTTATTTCGAGTAAACATGCATTTCATACTACTAAATGAGAAACTTTCTACTGCTACATTTTACATTTTCCGTCGAAAATGGTGAGTTTTCAATTTTTAGGTCTTTGAAGAAAAAAATAAATAAATAAAAATCCCAACCCAAATTTTTGCCATTTTACGGTCGGTCGCGGAGGGCAAACAAACATATTTTTTTTGTTGGCCTTAGATATACTTCCTGTTTATATATAATAAAAATAAGTTACTGGATTATCAGGGCCGGCGGGGACGGGGGGGGGGGCCTGGGGGGCCGGGCCCCCCCCCCACTTTTTTGCCAGAAATTTTAATATTTTCCAAGGGAAAAATGGGAAAAGAAAAAAAAAAAGAAGAACGGGAAGGAGAGGCAAAATGTGTTTAAAATACATTACCTTCGGGTTCATTAGAAGCCATTTTTTTTTTGTCTGCTCGCGCATCGCGCTCGCAAGGTTCTCTCAATGAGGCACATTGACTGATCCCTTATGTCCCATATTAGTAAAGTTATGGACATTTTTCTACTCGCACTTGGCCCTTGCAATTTATTTTTGTTAAAATTGAGGGGATCTTGACCCATGGAAGAATTCAAACAAAAAGAAATAAGATGGAAAATGTACGTAAAATATATGGTGTCATAAGCCAAAATTTTCAGCTCGCGCTTCGCGCTCGCAAATTCCTCTCAGAAAGACTGATTCCTGACGTCGCAAAGTGAAGTTATGGATGTCAATCAAATTTCAAAATCTAAAATACACTACCTTCACTTAATTATACGTCCATCTTTTTTTCGGCTCGCGCTTCGCGCTCGCAAACTTTTCTTTAAAAAGCTTATTGACTGACCCCCGGCGTCCCAAATAAGTAATGTTATGTAAAATTTTCTGCTCGTGTTTCGCGCTCGCAATTTATTTTTGTTAAAATGAAGGTGATCGTTACATAGCTAGTAACAGAATTCAAACAAAACTACATAAGAGTAGCGGGGGAAATGTGCGTAAAATACACGGCCTTATTTGTGTCATTATAAGCCAAAATTTTCAGCTCGCGCTTCGCGCTCGCAAATTCCTCTCAGGAAGACTAATTCCTGACGTCGCAAGGTGAAGTGATGGATGTCAATTTTAAAAATCTAGAATACACTACCTTCAGTTAATTATAAGTCAAAATTTTCGGCTCGCGCTCGCAAATTTCTCATAGACGGGATGACAATTTTCAAAATGTGTCGAGAACACACTACCTTCAGGTCATTATAAGCCAAAAATTTTGGCTCGCGCTTTGCGCTTGCAAATTTCTCTAGAAAAGTTTACTATACTAGGTTGACCCCTCACTTCGCGCTCGAATATGGTCTGCTCAAATTTCTCTCAGAAAGACTGACTCCTGACACTGTGAAGTGAAGTGATGGGATGTAAATTTTCAAATTATGTCTAGAATACACTATACCTTCGATCCGTTAAGCCAACATTTTCGGCTCGCGCTTTTCGCTCTCAGAGTTTTCTAAACAAAAAGCTTCATTGAGTGATCCCTGGCGTCCCAAACAAGTAATGTTATGTAAATTTTTCTGCTCGCGTTCGCAATTTATTTTTATTAAAATGAAGGTGATCGTTATCTAGTAAAAGAATTCTAACAAAATACATAAGAGTAGAGGGGGAAATGTGCGTAAAATATACGGCCTTTGCATCATTGTAAGCCAAAATTTTCACCTCGCGCTTCGCGCTCGCAAATGTGTCTCAGATGGGATGACAATTATCAAAATGTGTACAGAATAAACTACCTTCAGATAATTATAAGCCAAAATTTTCGGCTCCCGCTACGCGCTCGCAAATGTGTAGATGATGGGATGACAATTATAAAAATGTGTACAGAATACACTACCTTCAGGTAATTATAGGCCAAAATTTTCAGCTCGCGCTACGCGCTCGCAAATGTGTCTCAGATGGGATGACAATTATCAAAACGTGTACAGAATGCACTACCTTCAGGTAATTATAAGCCAAAATTTTTGCCTTCGCACTACGTACGCGCTCGGAAATTTCTCTAAAAAGTTCATTATACTGACCCCTGATTTCGCGCTTGAATGTGATCTGCTCATTCACAAAGCAAAGGTGCACTTTTTCACAATTCGAACGCCCCCCCCCCCGTAAAAATCCTTATTAGGGCCTAATATGTTCGCATGAATTTTTCTAAAACTTGTGCCCCCTCACTTTTGAAAACGCTCCGCCGGCCCTGAATTATACACTCATATTTGCAGATAAATATATAAATCACGTTGGAGGGACACCAAACTTGTTGCAAATATATGCCCTAGGTAGAGAGAATGAAAGTCCAGCAAACGGAACACATGCCACCATGACACCAGTGGAAATAAAGAGAAGAAATATACCTTTAGCGCCCATTCATAATTATCAAATATAAGGCAGACAAACTTTTATAAAGCCTACCTTCCCTTTCCTCTCTAAAAATACACCATCTTGTGAGTGGATGGGTGCAAAATAAATTTCTGATAACTCACATTCGGATTACGAGACCCCTCAGATTCCTATTATCTATCCATAAACACCTCTCCGAAGTTTTACAATTTGGTACAGTGAATAAAACTTAATTTGTTTACATAGACATGTACAATGTATATTTAGTTTTGAACATAGAATAGGAGAATATATAGTATAACATATACTCGTGTTGTGCTGCTTTTGGCATGTTTGGCATAATCTGTGGGTTTTTTTTTTAAACCATGGAAGAAAGATTGGTGGGAATATGCCAAATATAATCTCCAATGGCATATTCCATGTGGCGAACATAGGACTGTTTTTGGTGGTCATGTGGGCGTATTAGGGCCACAAAACTCTTGTTGGCATATTTTGCCTTGACTAATGTTCATATTTTACTTTTTTTTTCTTTGCTTTATCTGTTCGGCTTTCAATTTACAGCATTACACCATGTGGGAATCTCCATCAAAGGGGAAGGCACTCATCATAGCCAATAAGGATTTTAAAGGCCTGGATCGTCGACCGTGGGCAAAGATGGATCGCGACAATATGAAAAAATTGCTTGGAGATCTGGGTTATAATTTTCAAAATAAACAAGATAAGGAAGACGTCTATGAAAACTTGACAGCAAAGGTATGTTATTATCCTTTTCAAAAGAACAGTGATGCCTCAAATTTACACTGCACAAGGGGCATCATAATAACAAATTTCTAAGACCTGATAATAGAATTAGACCATTTACTGACAGATGTGCTCAAGGCTTATACAGTGTGTCCCAGAAAGAACTATACACTTTTGAAATGGCTACAAAATAATAAATATGTGGTTCTTGGGGGGAAGGATTCATATGTAGAGAAAGCTCATATCCTCAACTTTCATTTGACACCAAAAAGTCCGAAAATGATGCATGCTTCAATGAGCAATGCCCACTTTTGTGAAGGATGAAAAACGAGGCTGCGCAGGAATTCTCTATGCATTTACCATCTTCCTATGGACGGGCATGAGGGATAAAAAGCAATAATTGTGTGAATCGGCTAACAAAGATAAAATAAACCAAAAGACAAAAAGCAAACATTAATGATATTAAAAACAGAGAGGTTGTACCTTACAGTTTTGCATAATATTGAAGTTTATTTCTGACTTTTGGTTTATTTTGTCGTTTTTAGCTGATTTACACCATTATTGCTTTTTATCCCTCATGGCCGTCCATAGGCAGGTGGTAAATGCGTAGCGAATTCCTGCGCAGCCTCGTTTTTGTGTCCTTCACAAAAGTGGGCATTGCTCATTGAGCATGCATCATTTTCGGACTTTTCGGTGTCAAATGATAGTTGAGGATATGAGCTTTCTCTCATATGAATCTCTCCTCCCAGGAACCATATATTTCTTATTTGGTAGCCGTTTCCAAAGTGTATAGTTCTTACTGGGAGACACTGTAGATGAAAAACAAATATTTATTTTGTTTTTTCTACATTTCTCAAAATGGAAAGGGAATCATGCGAGACCAAACTACCCCTTCAGCACCTTATTCTTTATCGGTTATCGGTTTACTATAGCCCCTACACCCCCTTGCCTCTATTTTGTTTTGACACTTATAATTCAGAAATACAATGCAAGGAGCAAATGGAATTTTCTCAGAAAAGCAATGCATTTGAGGCCCTTTCTATTTGTCTAAAGTTTTTTTTTTCAGTTACCCGAAACGATCATTTTTAATCCAGGCCACCAAGAAGTAATACTAAGTGTAAAGCTATACACTCTCAAAAGTAAATTACGATATTCTTGGTCTGTCAGGACTGTACCTGAAGTATGGCGATGAATTTCCAAAATGTGGTAATTATGACCCTTCAGTTTTCAGATTCTTTTCATTATTCTTTGACTAAAAAAACGAAGATTATAATGATGATTATGTTCATCTGTGAATAAAATTTACCTTACAAACCATTGAAATTTACTCTAATTAATCCTTTATCCTAAAAACATATGGACATTGTGTGACATGTGAAAAATTGATAGCTAATGCTGCGGTCATGTTTATGTGTATTGTTTTAAGTGGCGCCAAGTGGTCACTTCACTTGAACTTAAATATGTAAAAATGATATGGTGATTAAAGTCTTTGTACACTTTTCATAGTATATTTTGTAATTCATGCAAAATGATGTCATCCCTATTTCCTACCCTAGCAATTACAGACGATATACATAAACGGCATATGTTTGTATGCAAACCCAAGTCTTCATCTTTTGTAAGACCTTGTGGTCTTATTCTTTTTTTTTTTTTTTTTTTACTCCGGCAAGGGTAGGAATGAATTATAAACTGTGAAACCCTTAAACTCATTTCTTTTTCAACATACTTAAACATGGGCGCAATATCATAATCATTGACAGATATGGAAAGAGTTAAATAAGACCTCAATTACATGTTAAGATCGAGACTATTTTAATAAAATACATAATAGACTTTAAATCGCGTTAGCCCGACCATCGCATTAAATTTGAAATGTTTTTGTATACATTACGAAATTAAATTATTGTGGAAACATACACTTATCATATGTTTTTTTTTTTCTGTAGACATGTACAAAATCGTGGCAATGCCTATCAAGATTATGTTTTTTTTATAGATTATACATGTATGCTCAGTTTGGTCAATTATGACTTATCTAATATCAAAGGGAATGGAAGACACTATTCGACAGTTCACGCGTGAATTAGATGAAACACGTCCCAAACCACAGTCAGCGATGGTATACATATCCAGCCATGGTAATGAGCAAGGAATCAACGGGACTGATCAAGATGAAATACTTTCTATTACAGATGTACTGAAACTCTTCTCGGGGGTGTTACTCGGGAAGCCAAAAGTGATAATCATGGATGCTTGCTGGGGAGGTATGGTTCTAACCACTATTTTTCAGCCTGGAAATATTGTTTTCTTAACAGCACAATAAAAGAAGTTAAGCTTTGAAGGTAATCCACCAAAGAATGAAAAAGTTATGAATGTTTAATGTTTTAATTTTCTGATATCCTTTGCAAGAGCTGCCCTCCCATATGTTGTGTATGCAAATTCTTTGAATTTGGACTTTTTCATGGTTCTTGACGAAGTAATATATCTATTTCCTAGATGTATGTAAATGAACATACATGTTGGTTAGATATTTAACAGCAGAGTGAAATTATCAATATTCTTCTGATAGAAAATGAAAATTTTATGGAATTTTCATTCACGCAACATGGAAGAGTTGCTTGCAAGTTACATGTACAAAAAAAAAAATCGAAATGTTAGATATTCATAACTTCATTATTCTTTGATGGAAAGCAATTTTGTTTACTTTTATTTTTAAAATCTAAATTTTAACAATTCAATTCCATGATGATCTTTTCCTTTAAGTTGAAGATTTAAGGGGGGGGGTGTTATAACGAACTGAAAATAGGAAAACCAAATACCTTCACATCAGCACATCTGTTAAATTAAAGAAGTGCTCAAACCACCCTCCTTTCTGGGTCATTTTATGGCAAATTTCCGTTCGCGCTTTGCCCTTGATTGAATAAAACAGATATTGTTGCCAAAAAAATGAAAAGCTTAATGCCAGCTTCCAGGTCATTATTGACAAAATTTCTGCTCACGTTTTGCGCTCAAATGTTTCGTTTAATGGAAAATGAGGGCAAAAAGCTCGCTTTTGGGTCATGGTATGTCAAAATTTCTGCACGAGCTTCGGGCTAGCATTTCTTAAAATCAAAGTTGTTGTTTTTTTTTTCTTCAAAAAGGGTGGCCAAAAGTGCTAAATCTTTCCTTCTGTCTAGGTTATTAATTTTTATGGCAAATTTCTGCTCGCGCCTCGTGGTTTAATGATTTTAATGAAACAATTTGTATCGCCAAAACAGTAAATACCTTTAAATGTGCTTTTCAGGTAAACATTTTTTTTAAAAATTGAACTTGTTTAGAAAAAAGAGTGGCCAAAAGGGCTCAAAATTTTTAGTGTCAAAACATTAAAAAGCTTTAAATGTTGCGCTTTCAGGTAATTGAATGGCAAATATTTGCTCGCGCTTCGCGCTTGCAAAGTTTAACTTTGATATTATATCAGGGGGCAATAATCATGTTCATAACGTAAATTCAAACTATGAATTCAAACTACAAATATTCCGACTTGTTTGCTAGCCCTTCACAAGACCTTTTTTTCTTCAAATTTACCTCTCCCCCCCTTTGGAAATCCTTGACCCGCGTCTGCGCTTCGTATATTTTCATTTCATTTTATCATGTCATATAGTAATATTGTTTTTTTTCCCCCTTACTTTGTCCCAGGATACGAAACACAGCAAGTCTCTGTGCCCAATTCAGGCTCCGGGTCACAACCGTCTTATCCCTTAGTACCTGAGAATTCTGATACCTTCGTGATTCATTCTACCTCATTCGGTAATACTATAGTATTTCAAACAGCCTTGTAATATTACTTTATTTTACAAGGCACATTTCATCACCTACGTTCCTCCTTGGATCTTGGCGTGCGCAGCCATATTGTGCGGTGGTCACATGTTTGGATTTATATCCTATTGGTCACATCACATCTTAAGAGAAACGTTCAACTCCATACACAATAGAAAGCCGTAGATAGATGCAAGTTATGTTGTGACCATCGCGCGTCTATTGTCATTTTGTGCAACGAAGTGTTCGTTCATTTATGTTCGCGATTTTTGTAAAACGTAATCCACTGAAAAAACGCAAAAGCGACAACGTTGTGAATATACACCTCTACTTTGGATATTGGTGTTTGAAATATATACGAATTAAACACACAAGTTGGAGTTTCTATGGTCACTTTTAAGAGTGCTCAAAATGATGATTTCTTTTCTTACTAAAATAAATGTAGAAATTATATGTGCTTTTATAAAATCATATTTTCAATATCTCCCATCTTTTTGATATTTAAAAAAATTATTAAAGTGTTAGTTAGAAGTTACCTAAACCGATACCGTTGTTCGCTTATACCCCTGTCACACTGAGCTCGTTCCTACTACTTCCTTGCAAATTTTGCCGAACGGGCATAGTCTGTGTGTAAACTGAGTGGACGCAGTAAATACTTCTTACGATCTGTTGACGAACTTCATGGACGAGCTGGGTCGGATTTTCAAAAAAGTGTTAAAAAAATGGGCGCCATCTCGTTCTAAAATTTAACGGGTGGCAACGTATTTGAAACGAGATGGACGTACTGCAAACGAAGGATAGTTTTTTTGTTTTTATTTAGGAAAGCGCCTTTGAAATCAGGTAAAATCTTCTCTTTTTTACAAAATGAAACCACAGATTCGTAACAAGCACATTTTCATCATTATGTCAATCGTATATTTATGATTTTAATGAAGATATCAATCATCGAAATTAAAATTTGGAGTGTGGAAATAAAGTGTATGTCGTTGTTTCGTTGGATTAATGCTGCGGTAAAAAAAAAAAAAAAAATTAGCGTTGTAGATTTTGACAACGGGGAGCTATCTCTTGTAGCTAGGGGAAACCCTCGTTTGTGCACACGAAAACTTGTAATTTAAACGCTTGCCAGCCGTTTCTAGCAAATACCAGTTTTACACACTCTTTTTCCTGTACTAACAGTATGCAGGAGTTTGGGGTTTGAGCTATTTTGAAAATAAAGTCATTCATAAAGCTAACGTTCTAGATTAGCCTCCCCGTAGTCCAGCGAAAGCACCCTATTAACATGGTAAGAAACCGTTCAGTGTGATAGTAGTATAAGCGAACACATTTGTTTAAGGGGGTATCTCACTGGTTGCGAACCCAGGCGAATTTACAGAGTGTCATATATAGAGAGGATCTACCAACGTTCTTTTGTGCTGCTTTGTTAGGCAGGTATAAAGGAGTTATCTCGTTGTATCAGAATTGCATATTTTCTTTTGTGCTGCTTTGTTAGGCAAACACAAAAGAGTTATCACGTCGCATTAGAATGGCATGTTTTATTTTGTGATGCTTTATTAGGCAAGCTCAATAGGGTTATCTAACTGTATCAACATGGCATGTTTTCTTTTGTACTGCCTTGTTAGGCAAGCACAAAGGGGTTATAGTGTAGGGGAGACCGGGGACAAATGTAACACGGGGCTATTGTAACAGGGGCTCCCATTCCTAGCAGAAACACGCTATAAACTTAAAATTTGTACAGAGCATGCGTATTACATCGCTCCACATGCTGTATGAGTGTTAGCAGATTTAACGGTTCGTGGAACTTTCTACAGCAGAAAAACCGTTTTTTGAGCAGGAAAGTAATATTTCACTTTACCCATTGTTTTTCTTCTGGACAAATATGTGGATGAGCTACGACTGTCATTTTTATATATTTAGAAATTATTTTCTTAGGCCATATTTTGGTAACGTTTCAATGATGAATACCTAAGCTAAGATAGAAAAAAAATCTCTCCAAATATGGTCGCCTCTGTCAGGGGCAATTGTAACAAGCTGTTACAATTGCCCCTAAAGGACCATTTCTGTTAAAGTAACTCCGTAAGGAACTCGCGCGGTATTAAGCAGCTTCCCGCTGCATCAACCCCAAGCAATATATATACCAATTCAGGGGCCACGGAGCGTTTTTGAAAGTGGAGGGCTGACGGCAAGGGGTTGGGTGGGGGGGGGGGGGCGGGGTAACAGGCTAAAAATCACAAATGTATGGTCATTTGTCCGTTTTGTACACGTTTGCTGACGAAAGTGGGGGGGGGGGGGGGCTTAGAAATGAGAATTGCATAACGTGAACGTATCCGTCAATAGTCATATTTATTTTATCAAGGGGAAAAGGCCTTTTTAAAGCTCAGATATGAAATTAAATTATTTGAACATATCAGATCTGTCCAAATACGTTTGTTGAAAAGGCAAAAAAAAACAAAACATTGATTTAGTCCGAAAAAAGGGTGTCTTTAGTTTGTTTATCATTGTTTCATTGAATCAGAGCCTCAAGTTTTTTGTTTTGTTTTTTAATAATTATATCACTTTACTAGAAACGAAAAAGTAAACAAATATGAAGAGAGTGAACATTAGGTTCTTTTAATGCCAAGGTTGTAAATAGGAGTAGACTTGGAAATAAATAAAAACAGCAAAGAGTAGCCTCGTCGATAAGCTCAAGCATCAGAACTTCATAACTTTGAATGAATTATCGATTATAATGCTTTTACAAAAACAAAAGGTAACCATACTATATAGCTCAGACTGTAGAAATAAATACTTTGACATATCTGTCAATACGTTTGTTTAGAAAGGCAAAGAAATATTGATTTTGTCCGAAAAAGTGCCTTCTAGTTTGTTATCATTTTGTTCATTGTAATCAAAGCCTAAGTTTTTAATTGTTGTTTTGATAATTTATATCACTTTACTAGAGACTTCATAACTTATATATTTGAATGTATAGTCAATTAAGGTGCTTTGTTACAATTCAAAGGTAACCTTATCTAGAGTTCAAACATGAGAATTAGATATTAGATAACTGTGAACCTATAATTTGATTTGATTTGATCTTATTTATTTGTCGATTGTACATGTATAAAAAAAAAAAAAACACTGACAGGATGCCCATGAAATCCGAAAGGCGTATTTATAGGTCCACTATAAAAGAGAAAGAGATTACGGACCCCCTGATTTTCTTTTCTTATTTAAAAAAAAAACCTCACATATATAGAGAGAATACGAAACAGATGAGATATATCCTGGGTAGTGCTGAATATGTTGACTTACTTTACGCACGCAAAAGAGAGTAGGGGAAGGCGCAGATTACGAAATTTAATATATTAGGTAAAGATTAGGAGCTGCACACAAGAAGCCTCTCATAACAAAGAAGACAGGAAAATCAAAGTACAGAAGAGTAGTAATCGAAGACATACACTACACAACGAGGAGAGCAGTAGAGCAGACAGTAGAGATGCACCGGCGGCGGCGGATTATGAACGGCGGAGAGACGGAGTCCCTCGTCTAAAATCTGCGATCACTCATAATATTATCAATATGATATCCTGAGAAATGAAACGTGTCTCTTTTAATTTGCGTTAAGAGTAACAGCAAAAAGAAATATATGAGTCAAAGCCTCAGAAAAAAAAGTGCGTAGAGATTCCTGTAACGTACTTGATAACCAAATAATAAAGGAAACAGAAACAAAGCGCCTATATTTTACTTATCTTATCCAGACAATGCTACTTACTTTATTCGGAAATTATCGAATGTTGGAGACATGTGCACGTAACCTAGGGGCGAGGGGGTGTTCGAAGCAACCCCCCTTGTCAGGCGAGCAGTTGGTCTCGCTTGACAAATTAAAAAAAAAATATTAATAAATTAACACCCATCTTTTTGGAGCAGTAACGAGTGCATGCACACACAAGAATAAATAAAAGAAAGGAAGATAACTATTCATGCTATTACAGCCTTCTAAAAATATCCAGCAGCGTTCGCTGCCATCTAGCTTGATCTCACGCATACCTTTATTTAGGTGATGACTAAGCACGTTACAGAAGCAAATTTGAGCACAGTCGAATACAGTTAATAACCAATTCGCATGGAATATCTTCGTGCTGATAATGTGAGTATCACAATATTGCTATATAGAGGTATTACTATAACTATTTTACTAATAACTTCATTACAAGAATAGTATGAATAACATGAAATATCTCTAGGTAAAAGTGATATAAATTATCAAAACAACAGAGGATGCCAAGTGAGAGACATAGCTATGACGGCTCTGTACTATATCCACAGGGGGGGGGGAGTCGACAGGGCACAGTAGGACCAACATAATTGACTACATTATCATTCATCCTACGTAGGCCCACAAAAGTGCCTCGTATCATGACCAAAAAGTGTCCCTTTTCTAAGCTAAAAAAAGTGTCATCTTTATACTAAAAAGAAGCATTTCAGAGTTTTGGAAAGTCCCGTAGAAAATTTATTTTTAAAAAGGGGGCACTTTTAATACTAAAAAGGGCTTGGCTTGTTACTCCATATGTCTTTTTTTTTAAAAAACCTAAATTTCGGCTCGCGCTTCGCGCTCGCGGATACTAAATAGGGTCCATAATGCACAATAAAGTACAATTTTGAGCTCAAAGTTTTCTACTCGCGCTTGAGGATATTGTGGTCTAACAGAGGCGGTGGAACCGAGGGCAGGGGGCACAGTGCCCCCACTTTTTCATGCACTCTAAAAGTGTCCCTTTTCTTAGCTAAACATGCCCTTTTTATGCTAAAAAGAAGCCTTTCATACTCTTTGAAAGTCCCATGGAAAATAATATTTCTTAAAAAAGTATCACTTACAATACTGTACTCCTTATATACAATGTCTTTTAAAACCCTTCCTGCTCGGTCACTACACACATGCACTATGCGACCTCGCACTATAAAATTAACAAACAATAAGTATTTTAAAAAAAAAGGTTGGACCCAGTGCTCTCTGCTTTTATGCTGGAGACAAACCTTGTCAAATGAATTGTTGTAATTGTTGAATTGTTGTGTCTGGGCTAGATTGGGGAGGCCTAGGTGCCTGCAGCCCACAAAATATTCATAGCAAAGATTATTAATGAGCCAAGATTATTATGCATCTTCAATATGGATCCTAAAAAGAGTCTATAAGGCACGATTTTAGCTCAAAACTTTCAGCTCGCGGACACTAAATAGGCTCTATATTGCACAATTAACTCAAATTTTGTTCCCAAAATTTTGAGCTCGCGCTTCGCGCTCGCATTCCTTTACATTCATTACTAAATGAACAATAAAAAATAAAAGCCATTAAGATTCCTAAAATTTTCAGCTCGCGCTTCGCGCTCGCGGGTATATAAGTAGGGACTATAATATATAATTAACCCCAGTTTTTAGCTACTTAATAGAGTCTATAATCATGATAATGCATAGTATACTCAAAATTTAACTCAAAATTTTCTGCTCGCGCTTCGCGCTCGAAAAAAAAAATCCTTGAAAAAGGTCCACTTTTTCATATTTCGAACCCCCCCCGTAAAAATCCTAGTTACGGGCCTGAAAGGCGTAGGCCTAATATAAAGTGTTATACCACAGTTGTCAGTTTAAAGATATATTGGGTAGGTACAAAGTAGATAAAGATCCAAAATATGAATTGATGAAGGTTCTATAGTTCTACAGTTAAAGGGTGAAGCCCCAACAACCTTAAAAAAAAAAAGAAAAAAAAAAGGATCATAACTTTTGCCCCATATCATGAATATAACAAGTGGAAAACATAATATAAATGAGTCAAGCATTGTCATGTTTTATTATGATTAGCTTATGTGGTTAATGACGTTTAAATCTTGGATCTGTCAAGTGCATAGCTTTGATAATTTCATGTGTTACAATTGCCCCGTACGTCTGTTACAATTACCCCTGGACACGGGGCAATTGTAACACTCGACCTCTTGTTTTGAAATGGTAATGGCTTCAAAATAATTTGTTGTACTTAGCCCAAACCTATTCATATGTCAAGCTAAGATATGCATATTTCATTTTATTTAATTTTAAGCAAGTATTTGGCTTTAATAAAGTTGATAGGTTAAATTTGGAAAAAACTGTTACAATTGTCCACGGTCTTCCCTATGATCATGGCATGGTTTCTTTTGTAGGCCTACTGCCTTGTTATTGTTAGGCAAGTACAAGTGGCTTATAATGTATGATGATGGCATGTTTTCTTTTGTACTGTTTTTTTATGCAATCACAAAAGCAGGGGCCACGGAGCGTTTTTTTAAAGTAGAGGAGCTGAGCCGAAAGTGGTTTGGGGGGGGGGGGGGCTGAACAGGCTAAAAATCCCAAATGCATGGTCATTTCTGCAATTTTGTACACGTGTGCTGAGAACTGAAGTGGGGGCTAAAGCCTCCCCCCCCCAACTCCACAGCCCCTTCAAAGGGGGTAATTTCACTGAATTGTTAACACAAATCAATGAAACAAGTCAATTTTTGCTTCGTTTTGGTTCGTGTAGGTACGTTGGTGCGTGTGTGTGTGTGAGTGCACATTGTTATAGCCACTAGTCCAAAGTGAGATATTGATTGTCAGTTATGCAGTCATGGGTGCAGAAATGAAAAACAAAATGATAACAATAATATGGAAATGATGATAGTAATGATAATTGAAAAATTACGCCCAACGCCCGGCCATTCGCACGCCCGTATTGAAATCTGAATGTTTTATTTGCGTTTATTGTTAATGACAATACCAATCAACATGATCAAAGACACCCATATACGCTGGATTTTTATTATTATTTTCAAACATATTTTCATCGAGTAATTCTTTTCCGATTCAAATTTATGTTGACCCTTTCCATATATATTTTAGTAATATCAGTAAACTTATTTATATGTATATTCAACCATTTTGACACACTGAATTATGCACATGAAACCTTTGACATAAATAAATTCGCCAAGAAATTTTGTTCAAAACTTTTTGGCGAATTATTTTCAATGGAAATTCCTGGCTTATCGAAAGGAATGTGGTTTAAACCAAAAACAATCGCTTCACGCGCCAATGCAGGTTGAAAAGAATTCCTGTATTTCGACTCCATTCATTTCAGAAGTTCGCTGCATGCCAATTCCAATTATCCCTTTGTCCGGAAGACATATAACAAAAGAAAACGCCTCACGTCGAAAGGCTGGTCTACTGAATCAAAGTTGATTACAACCTCTCTATATACGATAATCTCTAAATTCGCTTCGTTCGCAAACGTTCGCAACTCAGTGAGATACCCCCTTTAATTGCCACTATTTAATTGTTACAATTAGAGAAATCTCACAACTTAAAAAAAATATAAAAAAAGGCAATTGGTCTGAAAAGAACGTGTACATTTGACCGAATTATTTCTAGATTAAGATGAAACAACGTTCGTATACAGTCCTCAAAACGTCCATCACGTCTTTGCCTCGTCTGCAGTCCGTTTGTATCTAGTTAAGATCGGGTGAAAATGAGCGTTTCCAGGAAGCAGAGCCCGTCCGAAACAATCCAAACCCGTCCCCAGATAGTTGCAACCCGTTCTTATTCAGTAATCAGTTCCAACTCGTTTCCAATGCGTTTCGTCCCGACCTAACTAGTTCTGGGTCGTTTTTAATCCATCTTACCTCGACCAAACGGCCTCGAGAAAGTTGTTCTCGTTCTTACTGCGTCGATTATCCGTGGCTAGAACGTGCTGAACGTAAATGCGCGCCAGTTCTGCTATAGAAGCCTATAGCCCGTTTTTCCCTGTCCTCATGCGTCTTCGCAACTTCAAGCTGATAATGAATATGCAATGCTCGTTTGTAAGACGTCCTAACACATCTTTAGAACGATTGAAGTGCGGCAATTTCGTTTGCAGTAGTTCCATCTCGTTTCAGGTACGTTGCCACCCCGTTAAATTTTAGGACAAATGGGCGCCCGATTTTTTTGAACACTTTTTTGAAAATCCGACCGAGCTAGTCCATGAAGTTCGTAAACAGATCGTAAGAAGTATTTACTACGTCCACTCAGTTTACACACAGACTATGCCCGTTCGGCAAAATTTGCAAGAACGTAGTAGGAACGAGCTCAGTGTGACGGGGGTATTAGAATGTTAATTCTATGGTGAAAATATTCTTTTTTTGATTCCTGGCAATTGAAACTGGAAAAGAAACCTCTGGTATAAAAATTGATTTATTATTTCATTGCTGTTTTTTTTAATTTTTTTTTAAATTCTTATGTTTATCTTCTTTTTTAACCCCTATTTCTGAGATATTTTCTATAAATATGATGTTCTCTAGTGTAACATTAATGATAATGATAATAATCATGATAAAAATTACAGTAAATCTAATGATAATAGGAATATTATAGCAAGAACAAAATTTACAGAAATCAATACCATAACCTCATCGGCTCTGTATTTTTATGATATTGTAGAAGACTATTTTTGTGAAATAATGTATTAATTACTTGTAGCTTTCCATACTTCTGGTTATGCACTTTTCCATGACCTTGATTCTCCTGATCAGTCAACCTTTACCTTTTGTATTCTTCTGATTGGTATTCTATATATTGGTCACTTCCCTTTCACTCTTTCCTCATTCATTTCTATGGGTTACCATTTCCACCTGGTTTACTCTATGCTTTGTGATTTATAGAATGTTCATGATCTGCAGAGAGCAGCCTGTATCAGAGAAAATAAAGACAGAGCTGTACTGGACTTCATTCCGCTAGTTTCATAATTTTGGCTCCTGCTTGTGATTACAGATTAATTTAGTTCCTATAGTTTACAGCTATGTTTGATTGATTCTGGTGATTGATTGTCAGTGACTATTGCTTATATTTTGGAGAAGTTTACAACATTATTATAATTTTATTTTCATTTACTGAATATTATGTTCTCTCATGTAATCTCGATATATTCTAATTTTTATTGTATGAAAATCTGTAATTCGGCCTTCGGGTCTATTTTAATTTCTATTTCAGGACATCTGAAGTTATGCATTAGAAAATTTGTGACTTCATGCGGCACTGACTGTGTCATTATTCGTTGATGTGAAAATATGCATCGCTGCGACATTACCAGTTGTGACAATCCCTTTAACGTTGATCTTACATAGATTTTTTTTTGTATTGTCCCTTCCAGGAAAAATGACATGGAGTTACACGGAACAAGGATCTTGGCTTGTAGATGAGTTGAAAAATGTGGTATACGATAAGACCCGACATCTTGAAGATTTGGATACTATTATGTTAAGGGTATGTTACCTTTATAGAACAATCATATTGGCATGAGTCAATATACCGCCTCAATAAAGTTTTATAGTTTTGATTCCATTAAATGCCCCAACATGATCATCAATAGATTTGACCCCATAAGTAATTTTAAATGCACAACTGTCAAAATGACATGGTTAAGAAGATATGGCCAATTCCACCATATTATTTCCATTGCAGAATTCATAGAAATTTTAAACTACGCAAGGGCTTAAAAAAACAGTTGCCATTTTCGTAAAGTCAGTTACGCTCAGAACAATGAGTAGCACTGTTACAATTGCTGTAGTGAGTTTGCAATTCTTAAGTAAAAGTTCATTAAAAGCGTAGGTGGTGTTGATTTCAGTTGTAGGCAAGAATGTGAAATTGATCACTATGTTTACCTTCCGGCTAAGTTCATTGTTCGACTTAATGGTTCATTTTTGTTTTAAACACATTCAAAAATGTTTTTTATTCCACATACCAGGTGACAAAGGACATTTCCCAAATTACAGCTAAAGACCGTAGAGGCAAAAACCATGGTACACAGAGTACGACCGTCATCAAACAAGGAGTGACCCGGAAGTTGTTCTTCTATCCAGGTTTCTCGACCACAAATGCATAAATGCATGCCCTATACAGGGTGTTTCCGAAAAAAGGAAACCCAACTTTGATCAACAATAATTTCAAAAATATTCCAATGGTGATTATGAAATTTATATCACTGTAAAGTGCAACTCATTACCATTCAAATGATACCTCTCTCACCTCACCAATATCAAGCTTCGCTGAACCCCATTGTTATGAAAAAGTCTTGTAAAATTGTGCGTGGTTCACTTTCATGCACCTTGAGATGGTTTGTGTGAATGTGCCTGGAAAGGAAACCCAACTTTGATCATCAATAATTTCAAAAATATTTCAGTGGTGATTAAGAAGTTTATATCACTGGAAAGTACAGCTCATTACCAATTTAATGATACCTCTCTCAGCTCACCAATATCATGCATCACTGAACCCCATTGTTTTGAAAATTGTCTCGCAAAATTGTGATAGGTTCTCTTTCATGCTCTTTGAGGTTCCTAACAAATCTAAATAAAGCATTCCAGTGACTTTAAATAAATGGGTCTGATAAATGGGTTGGAAATGTCTACTTATTTAGTCCGTTAATCTTACCATCCAGGTAATTTCATCATGTAACTGCTCACGACAACTCAGAGAACCTTCAGTTCTCCGTGGATAATGTAAGAAGCATGACAGTGCATCAATCATAATTTTGCAAGATATTTTCAGAACAATGGGGTTCAGTGATGTGTGACATTGGTGAGCTGAAAGAGATATCAATAAAATGATAATGAATGGCACTTTCCAGTGATATAAACGTCATAATCACCACTGCCATGTTTTTGAAATGATTGACGATGAAAGTTGGGTTCCCTTTTTAGGCACATTACAACAACCCATATCAATCATCATGTCAATGAGCGTGAAAGTGAACCACTCACAATTTTACTAGACATTTTCAAAATAATGGGGTTCAATGATGCGTGACATTGGTGTGCTGAGCGAGGTATCATTAAAATGGTAATGAGTTGCACTTTCCAGTGATATAAATTTTATAATCACCATGGTAATATTTTTGAAATTATTGATGATCAAACTTGGGTTTCCTTTTTTCTTGGTCACCCAGTATGTATAACCACCTGCGGGTGTAACCGGATTCAACAAGCCGACAACCTTCATTAGTCATTTTGATCTATTTCCCGAAGTGGTTTCTCACAACAACAACAAAGTGGCGGATGATCTTGCACGCACGAAGGCTTGTTGGTTTGGGGCGGATGGTTTAATCGACTCTAGTGCACTCAGATTGCACCAGAGTCTATCCAACATTTTCCCTATTAGCTTTGCATTATAATGATTTTTGTCAAGTTTAATTAGTCTATTAATTTGTGTTTATATAGGAAGAAGTAAACACATTCTTATTATGGGTAGTTTTGGTATATCGTAAAAAGGGGGCCTCCTGGTTCAGCATAAAAAGAAATATGCCTGCACTGCACACCGATGGGATTCATGCTAGCCTAGCAAGCAGTTGGTCGACAAATCCTTTGCCGTGATAGGTTGTAATAAGCATACACATATCGTCATTCCCGACTGTTCCCTGCCCCCCTAGGCAATGGTGATAACCTCGCCTCCACCTGGCCCCAGCGAGAGGCCACACTAATCAGCAGTGTATTGATTTCAATTATTCTTCTAATATTTCTTTATGTTCGTTAGTCAATTCAAATCAGTAAAAATGAACAAGATGATTATGTGACTGAAAGTGATTTTCTCAGCCGTGATAATTGATGATTATGTTGAATATGATTGTGATGATGATGTTCTTGATTATTGATCACGGTATTGTGCCACCAACCTCGTCCCTAGCTCATAGATCCTAACTTATTCTGCAGTCACACAGACACTTACGTATAGATACGTTTGTGTTGTTGTAATCTTATTTCATCTTCTATTCCATCATTTCTTAGGTATTTCTTTGTTTTATCGGATGAATGAAATTATCAATATTTCCACTGCTGACAATGACGGGTAGGCATCCGTGGGGATCCGCAGAAAAGAAAATACTTTTTGGACGCAACCGGACGTAACTCAACGTAAGTGTCTGTGTGACTGTAGCATTAGGGGTACCTCGTGAGTCGTAGTTGTAGGCCCAGTGATCAAACAGGCCACCCCTCGTATGTAGTCTGCAAGCACAGACTCAATTTGACACTTTTCAGTCTATAGAGTGGAGACTAGTCTCCATACTGACTGTCTGTGTCAAAGCTATAGTACACGAGTGTATCTAGTTCTTAACCTCAGACCCTAGTAAGCGAACAACATGGGTTTGTGCCTGCAAACTACCTCGTATGCTCACAATTCTTTACCAAAATACCAGTGATTTCCCCAGTGATAATAATAACTATTTCAATGTTTGAGTTCTATGACATTTACATTGCAATTAGTAAACCTAAACATTACACCAATCTTTGTGCTGCTGCTACTACTGGTGAGAGTGTTGAGTCAGAGAAGTATTGCCAATCAGGTGATTTGTTTGATGTTTGATGTTTGATTTTCACTTGGTCATTTTGTATGTTTTATGATCAAGATGTTATTAGGTGGTATGTTATATACATACCACCTCTTGTTATTGTCCGAATCTTCCTTTTTTTTTCTTCTTCTCTTTATTTTTCACTCTTCTGTACAATTCTTGTAGACACGATAACTAAAAAAATAATGCATTAAAGCATTTTAAACTTTCAGCAATGATTGATCATCATGAAATCTGAGCACTGAAATCCTTTCTAGCTCATTAGCATAATGTGACGTCATCTAGACGCCATTTTGTAAAATCACATTATCAATCATAACTTCATAACTAATCATCAATGATCAATCATATTTAGTGCACAGAAACTTCAAATTGAAGCGCATCTTATAGAACATATAGCGCGCGTGTAAGTACGCGCATTAAGGAATTACGCGCGCGCAAAAATTAAAAATGTTCAAAATCACTTTATGGCTGAAGTAGAGTACGTTTCAGGTCATTTTAAGCATTTCAAGAAAAAATGCGCGCGCACGATTTTGCGCGCATTAATGCGCGTCGGCGAAGAATGCAGCTTCAGATCATTGATTTTTTGCTCTTAAAGTAATCTTGATAATATTTACAACAATTTGATACCATTATCACTACTTTTTAGACTATTCATAACTAAATGATGGTCTGTTCAAGTTGGAACTACGCGCACGCGAATTTTGTCAATGTTACCAAAATATGCCATTTTTGGCCAAAAACATGCCTACACAAAATCCTGAATAATAATTCTTCAGGATGAACGGCAACCCCCAATTATCTTTTCAGAGTTTGATAGAGTATGAGTTTTAGATGCGATTTCATACCTCATTTATTACTTATCGTCATTGCAACATTATCATAATGGCTTCTAAACTCAAAATTTCGATTTGCGTTTCAAAATTACCGATTTGAGTTTAATGACATAATCTTGGTAAAAAGAGGAGTGTCCTCAGTAAATAGGTGCCGTTTCTCTTTCAAATTTTCAGTATCTTGTAAGCTGAGACGATTCCCTACAACACTGGAAAATTTACTTTGGTTTTACCCCCGGCTTTGTAGTCAGAATTGGCCCTTAAAGAAGGCATGTCATTTCATCACATTTGAAGTGTACATGTATTTTGCATTGGACAAGCCGTCTCATTAGGTGGTATGTACTGTATGTACGTATGTACATAGCACCTCTTGTTATTTTCAGAATCTTCTTTTTCTTTATTTAGGTGGTATGTACGTATGTACATAGCACCTCTTGTTAGTGTCCGAATCTTCTTTTTCTTTCTTTTCTTTATTTTTATTCTCCTGTACAATTCTTATAGACACGATAACTCAAAAAATGATGCATTAGATTATTAATTCAAATTTTCAGCAATGATAGATCATTATAAAATCTGAGCACTGAAATCTTTTCTAGCTCATTAGCATAATGTGACGTCATCTAGACGCCATTTTGTAAAATCACATTATCAGTCATAACTTAATAACTAATAATCATTGATCAGCCAACCCGCAGCTCCGCGTAAAACGCGCTTATTTATCGAGCTCACTTTTTGCCAAATTGTGCGTGACCTCTACTTGACCCCGGAAAATTACTTTTGAAGATCAGTGCAAGCCTTACTTCGGAAAGTTATATCTCGCTTAAAATTTAATGAAATCTCTTGGAGTTTTCAATTAAACTTCAGTTAAGGCCTGAATTTTAATAATATCAGAACATTATTTTGACACTGATTGATTTTTATTTAGTAAATTAATGTTCATTTTAAATTAATATTTTGGACATTTTTACGTTTTTTTACAAATTTTTATCGACCTAATATTTTGACTTTTTATGAAAAGGCCCAAATGAACAAAACATAATGGGAAGCGGTTACTATCGATCTCTTGAAAAAACATAACGTCATAAAAAACTTATTACTAATCGTGTCAGCAGCCAGCACAATGTGCGTGGCTGTCATAAAAAGCCGGGTCAAGAAATCATCCATATGCGGAGCAAGCAGCTCAAAGAGGAATCGCGGCTTGTGATTGGTCATCAGCAGCTGTTACGTCACGGATTTACTAGAGTTGTCGTTCCGTATGATACCATACCATCTGCTTGATTTATGATGTCAATGGGATGTTTATCATTTCTTGTTATGTTTGACGATTATATAATAAATATAGATATTTGTACTGAAATAAACAATTCAACTGGACTTTCTACTATATTTCTTGTTTCTCATAAGGGAATTACTGTTGATAAACGCTATCTATAGTTTGGAAATGTTCACTCCCTTATCATTGAAAACGGTGCAAGGTAATGACATTTCTCGCCGGACTGGTGTGTTTTTATGTTATAATTTTCACAGTAATAAGCAGCACTTATCAGGGGCCGCAGAGCCGGGGGGCTGAACCCCCCCCCC
>CALNVZ010003425.1:41192790-41205068 GCA_940671915.1 Paracentrotus lividus | reverse complement strand
AATAGACATCAGATTATATTGAGGAAAACATTCCATCTCTGAGAATCGTTAAATGGAGGTGTGTGTTGAGGAGAGTCACTACTTGCATGTTAATGAACTCACTGCACCAATTTGTATAGGGGAACCCATGGTGTAGTTGGTCCCTGCACACCCCTGCTTCCAATATTATATCTGGAGAATACAAACCTAATGGGACACAATGAATGCAAGTCGCTTTCTTCGCCCTCCTAGGCACAGGTGATGCCAAAGAAACAATAATAAATTCACTGACAGGAAAGGCTGAAACAGCTTTTTTTTTTTATAAGTAAATAAATAAAACAAAAACAAAAACAAAACAAAGCAATTGGGTTGTTGCAGTATTTCTTTATCTGGATTTTGAAATTAGAGCCTGTCACACGCAGCTAGAGGAACGAATATGGAGGCTATGAAGAAGAATGGAAGAAATTAGATGGATGGGAGCGCAGGTACTAAACAGAGTGGATGAAGAAAGAATTTAACCGGATGCTGGCACAATCGTAGAGCATTCTGCTCATATGAACGGGAGACCATGGTTTCGATCCCCGGTTGATATACCAAATATTAAAAAAAAACGGAACACTTTGCTTCTGCGAGGTGCTCATTATTTGGAAATGGGAGGGGTAATAATAACATTACAACCATGCATATTATGCAGGGCCCACTGGAAAACAATTCATGTAAGAGCTAAATGGCTACCGCTGGGTAAATTAGTTAATATTATTTATTATATTAATTTTCAGAGGAACAAATCTGGACCTCAAAGAGAAAAATCTAGACGCACACATCACAAGGAATATACTGAGAACATGGAAAAATTGATATAAAGAAGCTTATGACAAGTTGGAGAAACAATTGAAGTGGCTCTTTTGAAATTTTTACATGTTTTAGATTTGAGCTACAAAGTTTGCTTCTTAGATATTTGGAAACAGACAAAGGGTAGGATCAGGAGGGAACCTTTCTGCCCAAATATTTTCTCTTTTCCCTAAATAGCTTGTTTATTCAATTTGTAGCTGCCAAAAATATCCTGGTTCAAGTATTCCTTTCAACATCTGCAGATCAGAGTGTACGATACATGCACATCTATCTTCAGCACTATCGATTGTTTGGCAATCATTTTTCTAGTAATGAAGTAAAAGACAGCCTGTGATTAGATGAAGGATCCATTGAATATGTTTATTGTCAGTGTCTGAGAAAACAACTCCCATATCTCTGATGTTCCACGTTGCTTTAGAAGGTAGAAGAAGCATAAGGGTGGGCCTATTCGTTTCCCTTATGTATGACGGAGATGGACCACTTTTGGATAAACACACTTGACAAGGATAAGAGTATTATGTGAATGTCACAAAGTTTGTCTTCAAAGTTTTTGAGGAGCAGCAAAGTCTGAAACAGTCCAATCATGGACGGGAATTACTATGGCATTAATGTTGCACACTTCAGGCCATTTCTGGTATCACCTCTATCAGATAAAATTGATAATGTAAGTGTAATTGATTTGGGATCCTGGTAAATTTTGAATGAGGTTGACCAAATCATAAACAAATACGATATTAACGGTTCCTCATTATGCGTTATTTTGAGTAAAACATAAAGTTCCCAGATAGCAGTTGTCCAGTGTTTATTCCATAACACGTTTGTTAAGGGGAGTGTAAGATTTGGAGACAAGGCGGTTCCCTGTACAGTTGAGGAAGGTAATGTACTAGCATGGGTCTGGCGTACCTTGAACTGTTCTTCAATGGTGTCTATACTTTATTAGAAAACTTTGCTCCCTCGTCAAATGCTTATAACAACGGTTCGTCATAAAGATGGAATATTTTTTTCTGGCTCGAGCGACATTATGGTTGCTCCATTATTAATTTCTTGAATGTGTTTGTCACCGCCTTTCACTTTCTGGATCCTGGTATATTTGGACGTTCCTTCAACCTTCCCGGGATTTTTCGTACAAAAAAGTTTTTCACCCCGAAGATGGCCTATTTCCGGGTAATTTTCTCTTATTTTGGGGGCCCTCTTATTGGTTCACAGCGAACCCACCAAGGCCCCTCAGTCCTACCCCAAAGGAAACACGTCTGAGGTGGAATCTGTTATTGTTCTTTAAATCAAATTAGATGTATGGTTACGGCTCGAGTCTTTGTCTAGGGGAGGGGTCAAAATTCATTTGATTGGGGTTCAATATTCATTTTATTCATTTTAAACCATGGAATTTCTATCTTCCCTAGAATGGTATTGTAAAATCTCAACCAAACATAAATCAAAATAAATATTATCAATAATGACTATTAACAGTCTTGTCATCAAGGCTAAACAATTTTAAGGGGAAAATGATGATATTTAAGGGTAAAGGTTGTTTTTCATTTCTTTTGTTTTCAGCATAAAGATGGAATTAAATATTCCGAATTTTTCACCATCTCGTTTTTTACTTCACCCTCCCCATAGACAAGAGACCTAAGCCTTTCCCTCAGAAATATGATTTAACTTAAAAAGAACAAATAAAATAATACACTCAGTCGCGTTTTCCTGGGGGTAGGACTGAGGGGGCTTGATCGCCGGGAAAACAAAAAGGGGCACCAAAAATGAGAAAAAATAACAAAAAAAGGCATCAATGGGGGTTTACAAACTTTTTTTGGAAAAGAGGTCCCCGTGAAGGGTTGGGAAGAACGTCCAAGATATAGCCAGGGTCCCGAAAAGAAAAAGCAGGGACAAACATATTCAAGAAATTAAAGTCAGAGCACAATCAAGTCGCTATAGCGGCAAAAAAATATTCCACCTTTATGACGGACAGTGTATCTGCATTACTGTCTAAATAGCACATTGTTTAACATCATTGGTGGCTTAATAGATATTCGACAAATTTACATTTATAACATTGCAACTGAATAATCATTTCATGTTTTTCTAGGTAGGCCATTTACAGGTTCATTCCACCCAAAGGCCGAGTGATTTAGCTATATGGTCATTATATGAAACAGGAGAGGAGCACGTAAAAAAACAACGCAGGCTTTAGACATCAGCCAGGGGTGTACTTGAAAACAACATCTTCTTTATAAAAATATGCTTCAAATGTTAGCATTATGTGGTATTTCTTTCCAAAAATAGGTTAAGCTACGTGTACATGTCTGCCCTTTTGAATTTCAAAATGGTAGCCTATCAATGTAGGCCCCTATACGTACAAGATCATACAAAATTTAAGTCAAAATGTAATTTTCTATGGCGGCCATTTTGAAATTCAAAATGGAAGCTGAAAACGTGATTAAAAGGAAATGGAACCCTATTCTTTGGATTCAGACAAAGTTAGATTATGAAATCAAATTTGAAATGAATCACAATATGTACTATTTAGCACAAATTTCCATTTTCTACGGCGGCCATTTTGAAATTCAAAATGGCGAGCTAAGACGTGGTTGGAAAAAATGGTACCAATTTTTTTTTTTTATTCAGCACCCAAAATTTGACAAAATCATATCAGGAAAACCACTTTGGCTTGAATATCTCACAAGATATAGGTCAAAATACGATTTTCTATGGCGGCCATTTTGAAATTCAACATGGCGGCCTAAGTCGTGGTCGGAAATATTGGTACCAAAGTTTTTTGGATTCAGCACCCCCAAATTGACAAAATTAGGTCAAGAAAAACCACTTTGGCTTGAATATCTCACAATATATAGGTAATACAATTTTCTATGGTGGCCATTTTGAAATTCAAAATGGCGGCCTAAGACGTGGTCGGAAATATTGGTTCCAAAGTTTTTTGGATTCAGCATCCCCAAATTAACAAAATTAGATCAAGAAAACCACTTTGGCTTGAGTATCTCACAAGATATAGGTAATATAATTTTTCTATGGCGGCCATTTCGAAATTCAAAATGGCCGCCTAAGACATGGTCGGAAAAATTGGTACCAAACTTTTTTGGATTCAGCTCCCCCAAATTGACAAAATTAGGTCAGGAAAACAACTTTGGCTTGAATATCTCACAAGATATAGGTAATATAATTTTTCTACGGTGGTCATTTTGAAATTCAAAATGGTGGCCTAAGACGTGGTCGAAAAAATTGGTACCAAAGTTTTTTGGATTCAGCACCCCCCAATTAACAAAGTTAGCTCATAAAATTGCTTTTGGCACGAAAATCTCACGGGATTACATAGTGGCCTCTAATAATTGAATTGCAGAGAATGAGAGATAAAGCCAAGGAACTATATCGACAAAGAAGTGCTCCTGAGATATTCCCATGCATGGACAGACAATTGGAGCAAGCAGTACAAAGTCACCATGATGTCAGCGTCCCCGATATGGAAAACTCGGAATCTATCGACAAAGAGATGGGAAATGAAGGTGATAAAGAACAAAGAGGAGATTCGATGAGCATGGATGATTCCCTCTTAAAGAAGGGAAATGCTTTTGGGGAAAGCAATTCAATTAGCAAAACTAAACCTATGAATACTGCAATACAGATGACTGAGAGTGGAGTGACAGATTCAACCGAAAGTAAAATGGTTGGCTCAAGAGATAATGAAATAAAAAAATCACGGTCACAGAATTTGACAGAACCACGAAATAATTCTGAAGGAGCAAAATCTCTTAACATCACACAGCATGTTGCATCACTCACTCTTTTAGAACAATTGAATGCAGAGAAGGACCTACTTACTGATGGAAATGAAGAAAATTCTTTCTTCAAACACTGTATTGCATTAGACTGTCAACCACCTAAAAGAGACGAGGACACACAAACTACTCTACCAGATCTTGGAGAAGTACTGGAGGTCACTCCTGGAGGAACGCACCAAAGGAAGAGGAGTGGGCGGGACTCACTTGATAATGAAAAGTCAGAACAAACGACACACAGGGAGATGATTCATCATGTTCACTACGCATACAGCAATGCTCCCAGCACAGCAAAATTACAAGAAAAGGGAAGAAAGTGTGGTCAAAACCAGGAAAGGAAAAGCTCATGATCTGCTTTTACTATGCAACTGACTTGGCGCACAGATCTAGACATTATAGAAACAGAATGAGAAATGAATGGCTTGAAAGTAATGGAGACTCTTCCATCGGAGAACAAGCACTGGCTGATATGAAACAAAGCATTCTTCGTACAAAATACTTCAGCGACATTAACAGAGGCTTAGAGATAAAGCAAAAGAAGTGTGCCAACGACGGAGTATTCCTGAGATACCGCCAAGTAAGGAAAGACAAACACAGCAAACAGACCACACTCTTCCTGACGATATAATTCCGATGTTGAAATCTCAGACTCTACCGGAAAAGAGCAGTTGACGGAGCCAAGGAAAAGGTCTACAAAGAAGAAGTGGCGTAGAAAGAAAGTCAGCGTCAGAACAAGGTGAATCTCCTTTTCGCAACATGCAGGAAAATCACCATGACGTTCGTCTTAACTAAATTGGAGACTCGAAACTACCAGAAAAAGAGCAGATGACTAAATGAAATTGAGAGAAACAAGAAGGCAGTGATCATCTCTATCAGCAGTTAGATAATTGACATTCGCAAGGTTCAGTCAGGCACATGGAGAATAATGCAATACACATTTCTTTTTTTTGCTTAGCGGAGGTGAAGATACACGAAAATGAAACGATTGCTTAAAAGATAGTGAAACATCTATGTCCAGATCAACCAGGATGGACAGCTCCTAACGTCTCGACCTACTAAATGAAAGTAAGCAGGAACGTACTATCAGGTGAAACTGAAGGGATTCTTTCTTCCAGTAATTGCGATGCTCTAATAGTCAACCCAACTGAAGAAGACAATCAGAAAGGCTTACGCAATTGAAACAGAAAACGGGAAGTTCGCCTACGGCAGGAAATATTTCTCTGTAAAACATCTACTGCAGACCTGCATCATCACAAAACAAATGCAAAGAATGCAGGAGGACGTTTGGTAGATTGAAAGTAAACATCAATAACAAACCCACACCAGCACACCACCACAAATGGGTGCATGTTCCCTAACACTTCTAGAAACAACTGGATAGTGTTAAAAGTGCCCCGGTTTGAAGTGGAATCAATGAGACCAATGTTCCTGCATCCCGAAGTATCAATTAAGCCAACAAAACAGATAATGAAACGACAGAACGGGCAAATACGAAGTTGTCTAATGAAATGGGCAGGAACGACAACAAGACGTCTGCAGTATAGAACTGATGAAGTTCAAGTCAAGTCTTGAGGAACAACTGTTAATAGCCTTGAAGAAAAAACTATCAGAATGTAAAGGAAATACCAATGGTGACCGACCGCACATTCCAAAAATGACACAAGATGTTGCACTACCACGAACGTGATAGGGCGTAGTAGATATAATGCTAAAAGAGGTGGAGCCAAATCCGCTCAGATATGAGGATGATAAATTTGCCTACTCTGGGCCGGAGCCAGATAGTAGAGGACTGATGTGTAGAGCCCGTGGGTATTTTTTTGGGAACAAAGGTTGAAAGTGGTTTGAGTTGGTTAAGGTACAATCAAAATTAGCTTGGTAGTCCCCTGTAAACCCCCGCAACTCTGTAGCGGGTCAAAATAAGGTCGAACTGGGGCAATAGGGTCAAAATTTTAAAATATCGGAATAGTACTCAAAAGACACAGCACATTATCGTACCTTTCTACTGAACAAAAAAGTGTACAGGTCATATACCCCCTGACTCCCAGTAAGAAGTTATGGTCGGAATGTCAAAAGTCAACGAACTTCACATGAAGGCTAATGAGGCCTACACAAGCTAAAATTGTTTAGAACGAAATTTTTCGTGTTTTTTTGTGTATATTAATATTTATTATGGTTAAGAATATTAATTGACAACATTATCTACATAAAAATCATGTTCAGTACATATAGGGGTCAAAGTAAGGTCATTTGGGGTCAAATTAGTTAATTAAGGATGAAATACGATAAGGGGTTTAACAGCTCCATTTTGTGCAGTATTGTCAAGTTATTATAAATAGATTATTAAAACTTACAGATTTTTGTATTTCTAATCCAAAACCACATTCAATAATGTGAGGGGTCACGTTATGAACAAAGGGTCAATCGATCATTAAGGGTCAAAAATGTTACATTGACCTAAGAAATATTTGTGACTGCTATATGCACACTAAGACCACTTGAGCCATGAAATTCAAATTCAAAGTAGTATGTAACATCATAAGAGAAAATCATTTGATCTTATAGAAATGTAGGTGAAAGGTCAAGGCTCAATACGGTCAACTTATGAATTCCAGGTATTGTACCTTAAGTTATTACATTGGTTTAAGAAAAAGGCTTGATCAATCAATTCGTCTTATGATAACGGGTATCATAGAGCCAATGCATACAATTTTTAGGTCAAATGTCAAGGGACACAAAGTGTAAACCTAAGTAAATACAAGGCATTTGCCTCGTTATTCAGTATCTCAAAAACTATTTGAGATGTGAACTATCATAATGTGACCATGATCGCATTATATAAGACTGTATATGAACATGTCAAGGTTCACACACAGAAGTTTTGTGTCTGAAATTACTTTTTTTAACATGAGGCCTCCTAAACGTGGCATGAGAGTACGCATTGTTTAGTATTCGTCGATCTATAATAATAATAATAATAATAATAATAATAATTATAATAATAATACTACTATGGTACTATATAGCGCTCAGGTCGCGTCTTTCAACGCTCATGGCGCTGATCTATGTTTCAAAAATTTACTGGACCTCAATTAATTTGTGGCAAGTCTCTCTCCGTTTTAACCAATTTGGGATATTTATAATAAATGATAACATAACTGCCCAGTCAGATCCAGAGCGTAAGACACGAAATTCTTTCTTTTGTAAGTGGGGGGGATGGAGCATTCATAGCGTGTCACAACTCGCCGTAAAGTTTAGGGGTGACATGTGCATGCACGTAGCCTGGCGTTGGATGCACAATGCAGCACAGTTCGCTGGTCAAATCGATTCTTGCATTTCTGTCGTATATTGTAAAACTTCCAGGGTGCACGTCGTACATGCAACGTGCCTGGCATGGTACGTCGAAGGACGGCGAGTGTGACGCCATAATCGGTCGAGCGGGCGCAGTTCTTTGTTGGGGGGGGGGGGGAGGGATGCGCTACCCCAGTGGTCAGGTATCATACTTTTGACATACCCTTTACAAAAATCAGCAGATTAAATCTGCCCTATAATCGTAGATATCATTAAGGGTGAAGTCAAGCGGTTCTGGATGTCATAACTTGACTGCGTGACATTTGAAACATACATGTCGCTTTGATATCAATATATCATCTTTGTATATGTTACCTATCATATAATTGAAGGTCATATCCCAAATACATTTTTTGATCTACAATATTGATTTACCATTTGACCACATTTATTGAATGTGGTTTTTGGAAATTATATAACAAATCTGCTGTAGGTTAATCATCAGTTTACACACAACTTAAAGTAAAAGCTGGCTACAACCCCTTTACCCTATTTTGGTCACAACTTTTGTGACCGCCAATGACTTGTTTGACCCCTATATCTACTGAATATGATTTTCTTGTGTACATGTAGGAATAGAACTGATTATCTCACTTAATTATTTTCATCATATAAAAAAGATTGAAAAGAAAAAAATATGAAATTTGTCATTTCAAGCAATTTAGCTTATTAAGCCATATTCCTTCATGTGAAATTTGTTTAGCACTTTTGAGAACCTTTTCCATCATAACTTCTTACTGAGTGAGAGGTCGGTATATATTCTAAAAATGAGATTGGCATCTAGTGAATATTTATCATCAAAATCAAAACTTTGTCTTGATGTCTTAATTAAGAATAAACGATGTAAATACCCAACTTCAAATATGGACGTCATGTGCCTTGACCTTCATCTTCTTTCCATAACATCAAATTAAGATTTTCCTTCTTTTTTTTTTTTTTATGAATGGTAACATAACTACTTTTGAAATTTAGTTCATGGCTCAAGGGTCTAGTGTTTGCATATAGCATCACATATTTCTAAGTCAATGTAAACTTTGACCCTAATTATTGATCCATTGACCCTTTGACCATATAATGACCTTTACATTTATTGAATGGGTTTCTGGATTAGAAATACAAATCTGTAAGTTTTAAATCAACCCCCCTCTACTTATCCATAATTTGACAGTACTACACAAAATGGAGCTGTTTAACTCCTTTAACACATATTTCAATTTAAATTAACCAATTTGACGCCCAATACTTACTTTGACCCCTAATATGTACTGAACATGAATTTCTTATGTGAAAATAGTGCAATTAATTTCTAAACCATCAATAAATATTAAAGACACAAACACGAAAAATTTCGTTCTAAAAATTTTAGCTGTGTAGGCCTCATATGGCTTCATGTGAAAGTTCGTTGACGTCTTTTGACATTTCCGCCATAATTCTTACTGAGGTCAGGGGTATATGAACACTGTACACTTTTTTGTTCAGTAGAAAGAGACGAATAATGTGCTGTGCTTTTGATAGCTATTCGGACATTTTTAAAAATTTGACCCCTATTCCCTCATTTGACCTTAATTTTGACCCCTACAAGAGTTTGGCCGGGGTTAGGCAGGGATTAACCAAGCTAAATTTTGATTAGTGACGGCTCTAACCAACTCAACACCAATCTTTCAAACTTGTTCCCAAAAATACCCACGGTCTACACATGCTGTGGTCCTCTACAAGACTGTTGTTGAACAAATTGGACTAGAAAACTCATCAACCAATCAAAAATGGAGAAAACAAACCAAGATACCGAATGGAAAAGACCGTACAATCACAGATAGAAAAATTACACAAGATTAGAAAGAGCTAGGAGAAATGGAAGAAGGGAACACGCAATCAAGAAAGATGAGCGAGTAATGGGAAAAGATTAGCACCAAGAAATACCGATAGACGAACACAGGACGCGTATAATTGTTATGAAACTCTCAATAAAGATGAAGATCAACGCTTGAAACCCAACGAATCGAGAGATACACGAAAGTAATCATTCAAGGGCGATGCAGAAACAAACTCTTTCATGGAATAGAAAGAAGTTTTTTGTGAACTAACGATCAAGCAGATTGAGTAGAGAAGCCCACCGAGCAGGAGGAAACGAAGCAGATTTATGGAAAGCCCTATGGGAGAATGATGTCACTCACTAGAAGCTCCTTGGATACGTCTGAAAGGAGAATGGAAAAAAATGTACGCAGCTCAAGGCAACTGACGGATTTGAATTATCAGAGCTTGCAAAATATCATAAGAGCTCATAGAACTGGAATAGTCCTGACCAGACGGACTGCAGAAATTTCTGGATAAGAATTTTAGTACAGCACATTCCTCTCCTACATGCCATCAATGACATAATTAAAGAGTCAACATATCGAAGCATGGCTGCCAATCGAGTAACAACCTTCTATACAAAGGCAATGACTCACCAAAAGCCAAGAACTACGGCCTAATCACATGCTCAAAGCATGTAGCAAGCTACTCTTACATCACGCTTGCAGCGGAGCACATGAGTGGGGCGGGCATATCGACGACAAAGACATCATGGAATGTCTCACAGAAAGTCGCCGAAAGGGGAAGAAAAGGATGCAACGGACCACCTCTTGACAAATGAGGCTATCACCGGGAATGCTCCGTCAAGACAAACAAATCTATCCATGGCATGGATAGACTACAAAAAGGCATACGATAGTGTACCTACAAACAGCTGGAGTCATCAAATTTGGGGTGTATCAATATCAAACCCACACATCATACATCGGCCCCGTAACTAGGATTTTTATGGGGGGGTGGGGGGGGGGGGGTGTTGAGGACCCTCAAATGTAAAAATCGCCCACTAATGTAAAAATGCCCTCATAATGCCCGCCCTCACATGTCTCACACGTCAACCACAAATGAAGAGTCTTAGTGGAGAATACTAAGTCACATTTTTTCAAAAATGGTTTATTTCATATAATGTAATGTAACACAACCATCAGAATGGTGCAGAGTCGTTTTGAAAAAATGAATCACTAATGCCCCAAAAGGACCCCCATTTTCAAACTTGATGATTTTAGTGGAAGAAGTACTAAGTCCATAGTTTTAAGTGGAAGAGTACTTAAGTCCACGTTTTAGTGGAAGAAACCTAAGTCCACCCAAGCTTGGGTCAAAGATTTGTAAGGGAAGAGGGATGGGGCACTCTGCCAATTTTAGGAAATTGGGAGACCCCAGAAGATGTTTTCTCAAATCTGGCAGACAGCAATGGGAGGGGATGCTTGGTAGGGCGGTATTTTTTTTTTTTTTTTTGCATGGCGGGGGGGGAATGGGGGGCAGTGGCGTTTCTGAGTAGGGCAGTGTGTTTTGAGTAGGGTAGGAATGTAAGGATTATTATGAACACAAAAATTGGACGTTTAAATCGAAAACAAGGTGGGGAGGGGCTATTGACCATGTTTTTCACCCCCACCCCACGACGGCCTAAAATAAAACAATAATAAGGCAAAATTAGATGTGTCAGAGGTTCATATATGCAAGGTTTCACTGCAAGTTGCAGTTTAAGTCAAATGATGAATTTTCCTAAGTGCATACTGGATGGGTTTTCAAGTGCCCGCCCCTTTAAAAATAGAAAGCCCCCCGACCCCCCCACAAAAAATGGTAGGGGTAGGCATTTTTTCCATCCACTAAATTTTCACTGAAATTTTTTCTTTTAAACCTTTTTTTTGTGTATTGGTGTAAGACAGTCAGATCCAGGGGAAAGGGGACTGCCCGTTAAGGCACAAAAATGGAAAAAGTGCCTATAATGGGTATACCATGCCTACCCACATGTATATTCCAAAGGTTTCAGTATAGTGCCCACAAGGGCAAATGGCCTGTTCTTAAAAATTATGTTGACGGCGGCAGATGGCAGGGGATCCGGCACATGATTTATTTTGTTAAAAGAAGCCCCAATTTTTTTTTAAATGGATTGAACCCCCTGAAACCCCCCCCCCCCCGTTATAAATAGGGTAAGTACATTCAGGCAATGTTACCACAAACCATATGAAAATCAAGAGAATTGTTAGTAGTTTGTTAAAAAGGACAAAAAACAATATGAATTGGCCCGCAAAGGAAACCCCCATTTCATTAAATTATGATGTTTTAGGTAGTGGACAGAAGTACTTAAGGTCCATGGTTTTAGTGGAAGAAGTACCTAAGTCGCTAGTTTAGTGGAAGAAGTACCTAAGTCCAACTTCCGGCTTATTGATTATCGGGATCGATAAGCATAAATACTGAAATTCCACGTATCGCTTCTTCCTTCCCTTAAAAATCAACCCTAAA
>CALNVZ010003425.1:41177560-41189844 GCA_940671915.1 Paracentrotus lividus | reverse complement strand
TGTTAACCCTCCAAATAGTAAAACTCGGCCGCGGCCTTAATGTAAAATGCCTCAAATGTCACGACACGTCAACCACAAATGTACAAAATTGCCTCAAATGTCACAAACACGGTCAACCACAAATGTAAAATGCCCTCAAATGTCACAACGTCAACCACAAATGTAAAAAATTCCCTCAATGTCACAACACGTCAACCACAAATGTAAAAATGACCACTAATGTCAAGCATCGTCGACACAAATGGTAAAAATTTTCAATTTTTAACCACTAATGTCTGAACATGTCAACCGCAATGTATTCCATGTATCATTAATAATGCGGAATGTGAACAAAAATTTCAATTAATATTACACACATGCATACTTCCATAGATACATATGCACACACATGCCACACCTCACACACAGGCACATAACATCACATCACATATACACACACATACACACCACACGCATAAACGTTTAAACGGGGAGTGTCCAGTAACAAGATTTACTGGTAATGTTTATCAACTATCTGGCTAGCTTGTGTGTAAAAATGCGGCATGATCCAATATGGTATGCGTGATTGAACACACAGAAAAAAGGCACATTTGAAAGTCACTGAGTCCCTTTTTTAGGATATAAACTGAGCAAAATGGTAAATTCTTATCTTGAGGCATGTTTAAAGTGTCTTTTTTGTGTTATGTTATATATGAGCAGCCCATCATTCCATCAATCTGGCATGTTTTACGGAAAATTTTATGGAGAAATGCCATTCCCAAATCTTTCACAAATTCAGCGAGCAAATTATGGCGTTAAAACAAAGCAATTTTTCTTGAAAACTAGCCATCTATGCACTAACTGTCATGACTATGTGAGTGAGTCTGAAATTCGTGGCATGAAATCCCTGTGAAGGGGGGGGGCAGTGACTGTCCGCTCGATTCTACACCTTTCTTACAGAGCCTATGGGGGAGGGTCGTTTGCATGAAATGCGACTTAATGCCACAGGTTGGTAAGGCATACGGCATCAAACAAGACTCCATAATAACGCAGTATTTGCTTGAGACTAACCGAAAGTTACAAATTTGCACCCCAAAAAAAAAAAAGAATGCCCAAAAATGGTTGCAATATTTAGATAATCCCCCCGTCTTTTTATCTAATCTCTTGTTTAATAAAACATAATGAATGAATGAAAGACATAATGAATGAATGAAACATAATACAAATATAAAAAGATTTTAAATCTTTCATAACTATGTATATGCTTATAATCGTAATTGAAACATTTTTGTTCATTTAGCAACATTGGCCTCATTGTTAAATACATTAGAATTAATACATTGTGGTGACATGTTAAGACATTAGTGCGTTAAAATGAAACTTTTTACTTTGTGTCAACAGTTAGACATTAGTGGTCATTTCACATTTATGGTTGACATTTGAATTTGAGGGCATTTTTACATTTGTGGTGATGCGTTGTTACATTGAGGGCATTTTACATTCGTGTGTTGAACGTGTTGTGACAGTTGAGGCCAAACATTTGAAGAGTTTAGTGAGAAGGTACGTCACATAAATACTAGTTCTGAGGGTACGAAGGGTTTGAAATTGCAACCTGCACATCACAATTTTCTAATTTAGATTCAAACTTTGTGGGGTATGAGTGAGAGGAGACGGTGGCAATTTTCAGTAATTTTTATGCTTAATCGATTCGCGAAATCATAAGACCGGAAGTTGGACTTAGGTACTTCTTCCACTAAAACTATGGACTTAAGTACATGGTCTAGCATAGAAAATCATTAATTAATGAAATGGGGTTTCCCTGTTTGGGGCATCATATTGTTTTTTGTCCTTTTTAACAAACTAACGAATTTCTCTTGATTCATATGGTTTTGAGTAACATTGGAATGTATATACCCTATATAACGGGGGGGGGGGGTCAATACCATTAAAAAATTGGGCTCCTTGTTAACAACAATAAATCATGTGCGAGTGGAGTGCGGGCCTGTCAAACATAATTTATAAGAACAGGCCATTTTCCCTTGTGTGGCACATACTGAACCTTTAGGAATATACATGTGGAGGAGGGGTACCCATTATAGGACTTTTTCCATTTTTGTGCTTACGGGCAGTCCCTTTCCCTGATCTGACTGTCTTACACCAATACACAAAAAAAGTTTAAAAACGAAAATTTCAGTGAAATTTCATGTGGATGAAAAAATGCCTACCCTACCATTTTTTGGGGGGGGCGCTCGGCGGGCGTTTTTAAGGGGCGGGCACTTGAAAACCCTCAGTATGCACGTAGGAAAATTCATCATTTGACTTAAACTGCAACATTGCAGTGAAACCTTGCGCATATTGAACTTGACACATCCTAATTTTGTTATTATTTGTTTTTATTTTAGGGCGTCGTGGGGGGGGGAAAATGGTCAATAGCCCTCCCCACCTGTTGTTTCAGATTTTAAACGTCAATTTTGTTGTTCATAATAATCTTAATTCTACGCACTCAAAACACACTCGCCCACTCAGAAAGCCTGCCCCCCAATTCCCCCCCCCCGCCCCGCATTGGCAAAAAAAAAAAAAAATACCGAGCCCTACCAAGCATCCCTCCCATTGCTGTCTGCCAGATTGTGAGAAAACATCTTTCTGGGGTTCCCAATTCCTAAAAATTTGCAGAGCTGCCCCATCCCTCTTCCTTTAACAAAATCCTTTGACCCAGCTTGGGGTGGGAAACTGTAGGTACTTCTTCCATAAACGTTGGACTTTAACGTACTTCTTCCACTAAAACCTAGTTGGACTAGGTGCTTTCTTCCCTAAAAATCATCAAGGTTTGAGAAACTGGCGGTGTTCCTGTTTTGGGCACTTCAGGCATCATTTTTTCAAAACTGACTCTTGCACCCAGTTTTCTGATTGTGTATACATACATATTATGAAATAAACCTCATTTTTGACAAAAATGTGACTTAAGGTAGATACTTTTCCATAGCTCTTGCATTTGTTTGACGTGTGAGACATGTTGGGGGGGGGGGATCGAAATCTGAAAAAGTGGACCTTTTTCAAGTTTTTGAGTTAAACTTGGAGTAAACTATGCATTATCATGATTATAGACTCTATTCAGTATCCGCGAGCGCGAAGCGCGAGCTGAAAATTTTAGGAATCTTAATGGCTGTTATTTTTTATTGTTCATTTAGTAATGAATATAAAGGAATCCGAGCGCGAAGCGCGAGCCCAACATTTTTGAGATCAAAATTGGAGTTTATTGTGCAATATGGAGCTTATCTAGTATACGCAGAGCTGAAATTTTTGAGCTAAAAATTGTGCCTTATAGACTCTTTTTAGGATCCATGTTGAAGATACATAATAATCTTGGCTCATTGATAATCTTAGCTTTAACCACCCCCAATCTAGCCCAAACACAATTACACCTATTCTTTTGACAATGTTTGTCTCCAGCAGAGGGCACTGGGTCCAACCCTTTTTTATATATACTTATTGTTTGTTAACTTTACAGTGCGAAGTCGCATAGCGACCGAGGAGGAAAATTTGGGGTTTTAAAAGACATAATTATGAAGTAAAGAAAGGGGTACTTATTGTTAGTGACACCTTTTATGGGAAAGAGTATGAAAGGCTTCTTTTCAGTATATAAGGGGCATTTTTAAGGTAAGAAAACGGGCACTCTGCCCTGTGTCCCCCGGTTCTACCGCCTCTGTTAGACCCCAATATCCTCAAGCGCGAAGCGAGAATAGAAAAATTTGAGCTCAAAATTGTAGTTTATTGTGCATTATGGACCCTATTTAGTATTCGCGAGCGCGAAGCGCGAGCCGAAAATTTTGGGGTAATAAAAGACATATAGAGTAACAAAGGGGCCCTTTTTAGTATTAAAAGTGCCCCTTTTAAACAAAAATTGTCCACGGGACTTTTCAAATCTCTGAAAGGCTTCTTTTTAGTTTGAAGATGAGACTTTTTAGCTTAGAAAAGGGTAGGGGTACTTTTATGGTGGATGAAAAAGGGGGTCACTGTGCCCCCTGCCCCCCCCCCCCCCCCCCCCCCCCCCCCCCGTTCCACCGCTTCTGCCATTAGGCTTTATGGGCAATTCCATCGTTACGGACGTTACATTGAGAGGCGACTTCAGATAATCAATCGATAAACAAATATATTTGCATTTGGAATTACAGTTTATTACTTTGCAAGTTTGTAGAAAACATATAAGAGTTCAACATTCTTTAATTTCATTGCTTAAGCTTCATTGGTTAATTAACCACGATTGTTGGAAGCGAGCGTTACGGACGTTACATAAAAAGGACATCGTGTTTTTTAAATTGAAAAACTTCAAAGTTTCTTAGCCCTAATTTAGAAATAGATCTTATTTCATTTTATTCATTCACAAACAAAAAGTTCTTAAAAAGTACTTGGTATTCTTTAATTTGGCTAATTAAGTTGTTACGGACGTTACATTTTAATTGTGACTTTTTTGTTATGTGACTTTTTTGGTTATTTCACCCCTTTGTCATGAATTAAATGTCATTATTGACTTTTAAGTACAGAAATATATCCACCCTTCTCCATTTAGTGAAAGTTTCAAGAAAAAATATTAAAAGAATCTTGTGTAATTTGAATTTTAGTGATTTCTTTTTTATGTAGTCCCACACATTGAATTTTAATGGTGGTTCTAGTTCTCAAGGAAATGAACGAAATTGAAAAATAATTTTTATTGATTTTAAAAGAGTATTATGATCCATTAACACCCATGGCTTTAGAGAAGTGATTGGACATATAATAAACATCAGAGAGACATTTTTAATTTTTGACAAATGTCCGCTTTAGCGTGGAAATGCCCTTATATCTGTTATTTCATTTCCTAAAATTGAAGATAACATCATTAAACATCATTTTTATTCAAGTATCTGCTGCATTTCTGCCAAAAGTGGGGTTTTAATTCAATTCTCTCTTTTTTTCTTTTTTTCTTTTTTTTTTTTTTTGGGGGGGGGGGGGGGGGGGTTCGTTCGAACCCCCCTAGTTACGGGTCTGTACAGTGCATATCTGAAAGCATGAAGTTGTGGAACACAACTCTGGCACTAACAACAGACGCATACTCAATGAAGGTACATGGAGTCCGGATCAAGAGAGGGATATTTCAGGAAGATTCATTGTCCCGTTAGGGGAGACCGGGTATGGAAGTTACACGGGTCAGTTGTTACAGTTCTTAATGTGCTAAGATGGAACGAGAGAGGATGTGCTAACTGGCATATATATACACAGCCTACACATAGCTGTGATGAACTGCCGGTCGTGAGGTTTCTCCGTTGTTTTATTAAAAAGTAAATCAACAAAAACCATTTTTTACAGTTCAAAGTAAATTTTTGACAAAAATTGAAATTTGTAATACCTCTAACAACTGAAGGCACATGATGATAGTCTGGTATTGTAAATATAGTACATGTATGTCACTAATATACCCCTTAGCCATGCCCTGTAATTCTGCCTAATTACTGTGCTACAATTGAACAATTGATTTATGTATGTAAAATCACCCATGGGGTAGGTTGTTACAACAACCTACCCCATGTTGATGTAACAACTTACCCCAATTACATTACATATGTTAAAATACATGTTTTGTCTCATCTATATTTATCATTATTACTGTGTCTATTCTAAGGCTATTGATCTACTGTTACGATTGTCAAGAATCGGAAATTGAAATATAAAGGATATACGCCTATAAGAGATTACCCACATATGGTCAACTACCCGTATGTTTACATTTTGTAAACAATTGACCCCCGTAGGTTTACCTACCCTATGTATTATGTGGTATGGTGTTTCAAAAAAAGTCTTCCTCTTAAGCTGTACGTTTAATAGTGCTTACATGTTGTTCAAGTTTTATATGCCTCAGTTTTAGCCAACATAATAGGCAACTACAATCCAATATGGAGTGCGGTGTTTTTATTATTGGCCTCCAAATTGAATTCTGTAACGTCCATACCCGTTCCTGGTTCAACCCAGTATCCTCCCTCTCTGCAAGCTACAAACTTCGACCACACACACACCTCACACGACCAGAAATCACTTGGGCACATGGATGCACATCAATGCTGTATGCAAGAAAATATCTATCTGATACCCATTGTGTTAAACAATTCATCAGATTATATGGTTTAATTTGGCATTTTAAAAAAAATTGCTAAGATTACACTTATGCGAGTGTGGAAGATATGTTGAGACCAGTGATATGCCCCCTAGCTGACGAGGAAGTATCCAATCAAGGTACTGACGATTGAATCGCACATACAAATACTTTGGCATGATAGGATTGACCAGCATCCAGCCCACATCGAATGAAAGAGAAGCAGACGGAGTACTTTTAGATTGAGGCTCATTATGAAATCTGAACTTAACGCCAAAAACAAAGATGGAGCGCTCTAATACACGTGCTATCCCCGTGCTAAGGTATAGTTTGGATAATAAACTGGAAAAATCGAGGATATTATTTGAGGCTGCGATTCATGACAAGGAAGCAACTGACAATGCACCCAGACACACACCCAAAAAGCTGCTGTTTGAAAGGTTCGTAATCTCCCCTGCGACCGTTGAGGAAGAGGTTCTTCAGCAGATTGGAAACCGGTTAATGTGAATATGGAGGTATTTATTATAGACTTTTCTTTTACCTATCCATCCCAGACATTACAAAATATCTCACCGATAGACCAAAGCCCAGCCCAATTACTATCCAACTAAACAAGCATTAAGACGTTGGCAGATCACCAGATAGCCTCTACCATCGGGGGAAAAAGGACCCCCGAGGACAGAACTGAAACGTTCTTTGACCAAAAGATTGCAGACAAATCTACAGGCAAAACGTCTACACGGTCACCACGAAACACAATCGAATCGCAAGTTCGTTGACAAAAAGAACACCCAAGGATGGCTAAAGTCTGCTGGTCTGAAAGGAGAAACGGAAGGGTTTATATTTGCCATACAAGATCAGGTAATCAAGACACGGGCATATGAGAAATCCATTCTGCAATCAGATGTAGATGACACGTGCAGAGTATGTGGGAAAGAACCTGAGACTGTAATGCATCTGGCATCAGGATGTCCCATCCTGGCCCAAACAGAATATATCAGCAGACATGATAACATTGCCAAGCATATACACTGGCAACTTCTAAAGGATCGTGGAACTCAAGCATGTGACCATCCATGGGAACATCAGCCACAGACAATCACCCTGGCTGATAAAAGTACCATACATTGGAACTGCGGCATAATGACAGACAGATCTATCAACTATAACAAACCAGACATCATCGTAAGAGAGGGAAACAAAGTCATCATCGAATTATCCGTCCCTCACGACGTAAACCTCGCAGTCAAAGAAAGGGACAAGCGGCTGAAATATCAAGACCTGAGGATTGAGATCGAACGAATGTGGAACGTCAAGGCAGAAGTCACCCCGGTGATAATTGGTCACACAGGAATGGTGAAGAGGGGAATCGAGAGCCTCGTCACCAAGATCTCCCCGAACATCCAGATCTACGATCTCCAGAAAGCAGCGATTCTCGGCACAACTAGAATTATTCGAAAATCAGTTGGACACTAAAAAGTTGCACTTGAAATCACTTTGATCTTTTTGTTAAAGCAAAGTCTTTCAAGGAAAAATACGGACTTGATCCTGTTTATCATAATAATAATAATAATAATAATAATAATAATAATAATAATAATAACAATAATAATAATAATAATAATAAAATATGGTAGGTGGGGGCATATTCTGCCCCCGCCCCTTGAGCCTGTGAATGAACAAAACACCTTTATCTCTATAGGGTTTACTCCAAAACTTTCTTGTTGTACGGCCAGTCATGCGCATTAGAGTTGTATTGGTCTCATCTTCTTTCATAATCGCTGAAGGTTATTTGAAGTTCACCTATAAAGCTTTGCTTAAAAAATAATGTCGTTCAACCTGGAGTGCATGAGTATGCCTCATTCCTATAAATTGGCGTCGGTCCAATAGCCCCAATATTCCCCATAAATGAGCAAATAATATTCTCATTTAATTTTGAGATTCCTAATACAAGTATTCTTTCATGTTGTTCGGTACCGACATCACAGCCTTGGAAAAAAAAAAACAGTTATTCGTCACCTACTCCACTAGGCTTGTAAAACAGCCATATCATCTTCTCACGAAGTAAAAACTTGTTTGATATATTTTTCAAATATTTAATATATTTCTCATACATGTCATGTTTATAACATCACATGTTTCTAACGACCTCGATCGTTTGTTAAAAATAATTCTAACATAATAGGTCACCTACTTACTTTAATGACATACTTAAGATTTTAGGTGAATGTCATATCCATAACGACGTCACGATAGCCAGGGTTTCGAGTATCATTTTGTGAAAGCAGGTCAAAAAACTGTGTCAGGTGGTACAAATTTTTGGGGATTCATATTTTCTTTATTCCTCTTATGAGAGGAAATAAAACGAAGAACAAATTATATATACATTTCGGAGCCCAATTCCACTTACACCTAGTGTGAATTTTTAAGGAAAATGTTCATCTGCCAAACATAAGAATATTTATAATCTCACACACTCAACTTATATGAAATAAATAAGAGACAAACTTTTTGGTCTACACTCTAAAAAAAGTGATGAAAATCCTTACCCAATATTTGAGCAAAAAGGTAACTCGCGTGAAATGGAGTAAAAAAAATATTACTCCATCGGATTTGAGAATTGTTACTGAGTTATCATGCTTTTAATGTTACTCTATTAGAAGGGAGTTAACTTTTATTTCATTATGGTTCATTCTAATCCTAGCTTCGAAAGAGTAACAAACCATTAGCTCTACTCATTTTCTTGCGAGTACCTAAAAAATTTACCCGTGGGAGTTAAAGGCATAGTTTACTCGTTGGGAGTAAAGCATTAGTTTATCATTTTCTTGCGATACCTTTTTTTAGTGTAATGGCGGAGTATATTCTTTATTAGTGTTTTCTTTGCACGAAACAAATCATTGCGGCGCATATACAGTATGCGATCAAGTGTCAAAAATTTTTATAGACTATACGATGTTATAGGTCTTACCGCGTCAATTTTAAACTATTTACATCATATTACCCAACTCCAACAACACCAATTTCTTCGAGGCCATTTAATAGTGGCCAACAAATTGCAATTGCGCCCCTACGATTGCATTATGAGGAATCTAGGTCAAGTAAGTGAGGTAGATCTGCCACGGGTTAAGATGAGCACCCCTTGTAACTCGAATTAATTTACTAAACTGAAGAGACTTGGTTTGCACCTTTCCACTTATAAAGCACATAACACGGAACAACTTTCAAGACCATTTTAAAAATAAAACAATTTTCCGTCTCTCCCTCTCTCTCTCTCTCCTGAATTGTAATGATTTTGTCTTCCCACTTGGGACCTATAAAAATGCTATTATGAATGGATATATTATATATCATAGTGAATTATGGTTTAAAGCTTTAAGCCATATGTACATAAAATTAAAAAAATATATAAAAAGTTTTCAAATGGCGTGTATGGGTAAGATGGCCTCTTCCGGTTTAGTTTGGTAAGTTGAGTCAGACGATATATCTACCGCTCTACACAAACTCGCACCACATCTCACGTCTGTCTCTTTTTGATTTTAACAATGAAGAGAAGAAGCTTATTTAAACATTTTTGTTTTAGTTTTCTAATTTATTATCAGAATTTGATTATACACGCCATTTTGTTTTTATAGGATCAATTACATGCATGGCTCTATCTTTACGCTCAGTCTGGGGAAGGTGGATGTTATTGACAACTTTTTTTTGGTCCGGAACTACACAATATGAAATGCACTGATTCGCAGATTGAAGGGAAAAGGAGAACAGTAGTTGTACTCATTACTAAATGAAGTTTTATAACTAAATCTATACCTTTCTCACACAATAAAAAATGGCCATCTTACCCTATTTCCTTATCATCAGCCTCATTTTAAATCTCGCACCCACCCACTTTCGTCTTTATTTCTGCGGACATTTTCATTTTCGTTCTGATCGAAATGATTACCAGATCCTAATAATATAAAATCGACCTTTTTTCTTAATCATCACATTATTGCATAAACTCTTTAAATATGTTTAAAAGAAAGAAATCTCACCACACCTGCTTCTAAGTCCCGCCTTGATTTTCTTTAAATATGGTCATGCGTTTTGAACTCACCCCTTTTGTGTTACACCACCTAAGTCTAAAAATGATGCACCTATCAGGATCAAAGTGTAATAACTTTTGAAATATAAAGTATACATTTTCAAAAATGCCATCCACTACAATGTAGGGTAAAGTAGTAACATATTTTAATTAAAATATTGATTTTTTGGGGGGCCAGGGCCCATTCTTTTTTATTGCAGCCCCCAATATTTTTTCTCCCTTTGATCCAGGTCTTAATTACTTACCATATTTGAATTGCTCTTGAAAATTGCTCTTGTTCATTCAATCTAAACGATACCTCATGGAGTAGAGCTATCGGTCAATTGAATTTACTTTTAGATTTTAATTGCGATCACATTTCGGACGAAAGTGCTTGTATGAAGTGTCAAAACTGATGTTATTCGGGTATACCAGGGCACAGTCTCCAGTCCCTGATCTGCCTTCTACCTACCAGGTACCCATTTCCAACCTGGACTGAAAGAAGATTGCCTTGCGTAAAATGCCTTGCGTAAAAGACATAGGCCGAAAGAGAATCTCTCTTTTCATCTCCAGCTTCGTTCTTCCTTTTCTAATACTTTTTCTGTTTTCTCCTTAACGTGCCCTGTTATAATAGCTTCGAAAAAAAAATTACAGTCCTGTCAATAAGACTATCAAGTGGGGCTAAAAAAAAAAACAACAAAGAAAAAAACAAAACAAAAACGAGGGCTTCTTTTTTTCCCCGAAGGTTCATTAATTTGAACATTTCATGCAAAATTCTGAAGGAATTGTGAGTTTTAAGGCTCATTAATCCGAAAATGAACTACACTACACGTGACCTATTTGCTCAAAACCACCATTAAGTTTCATAAAGTAATATCTTAGTTTTATATTCTTTTATATAAATAGGGGAGATTCCGGGTAAAGACCATGTTTGATACCGGGTAGAGCAATCCAAGATATATATTCAGGAAATCCCTCTCTCCATCCTTTTTTTTTTTTTTTTTTTGGTTATGTGACTTAGTTTTGAGCCAGTGGGTCACAAGTTGTAATGCATGGTACTTTCTATTTCATACATCTATAACTTTACCCATAAATAAAGGGAAACATTTCAGACATTAGCTTTTTAGTTCATCCAACAAAAATATATATATATATATATAACAGACGGACGGATAAAACTAAGAGAAAAGTTTATTTTCAGTCTCCTTTTCCGACCAATGGTTTAATACTCCATTAACTACCATTTCACATCGTTTTTATGGGGCTGTTACATCTTTAGCTTGATTTACAAACTTCAAGTACATAACCTTTACAGATATCGTGTCAAAGAAAATTGCCATGTGTGACTTAGTACGTCAAGGGACCATTCTTGGTCACGGTGTGTGACCGAAATTATGAAAAATCTTGACTTTTAATTGGCTATAACTCTAACAATTTTAAAGATATACTGAATTAATGTTTATAATATGCTAACATATTTTGTTGGCTATCATTTGGAAATATTTTTTGATGTTTACAATATGCATGTTCAAGTTCAGAGGTCAAAAGTGGGTCACGTGTGTGACTTCACAGAACGGCATGATTTTGAAAGTTCAATTTCATTTTGAAATTCCTGTGAGTTTTAAAATGATAAAATGTTCTTATTGCTGTGAGATATGCATTATGGTTTTGTTTACCAAAAAATACTACTGGGCAGGATTCATCTCTGAAATTTCCTTTTTAATCTATTATTTTGTATCGTGATGTCGGGTCACGTGTGTGATATTTTAGTGGGTCACGTGTGTGACATATAGTACACAAAACTGAAAATATCATACATAATGCAATAAATGTACATTTTGAGCGATTACTGTATGCGCAATTCAAGCTTTTAATTGCCCCGTGAACAATAAGCTATAATAGTATAATGCGGCATCAAGGATCAAAACTAAGCATAAAAAATATACCATATAATTGTACAGTAGTTTGATCGGACTATGCTTTCGAATTGACACAAGTGACAGGACTTTTTTTTTCCTTTGCAATAAATTATTCCTATTTTTGAAAAATTCAGACTCTTAGCGTACTTATTCAAGTTAAACATTTCTTTGAAAAGGTAGTTGCTCGCCACAATAAAGA
>CALNVZ010003425.1:41115381-41158182 GCA_940671915.1 Paracentrotus lividus | reverse complement strand
AAGTTTGAACCACATGTGTAAATCTCTTATACCATACTTTAATTTCTACTTTCCAGTTTCTTGACATCTTTAACAGTAGATCAAGTAGAGCTCTAGAATAGACAAAAGTAATAATAGAAAAATAAATATATTAACACCTGAAAATTGAGACAAATGTAATTTTACATATGTAATGTAATTGGGGTCAGTTGTTACATCAACATGGGTAGGTTGTTACTTACCCCGTATGTTTACATATTGTAACAATTGACCCCGTATGGTGTAACAACCTACCCCGTATATGGAGTAGGTTGTTACAAAAAAATTTCGTCACTAATTAAGCTGTAGTTAATTAGTGTTTACATGTTTTCAAGTTTTTTATGCCTCAGGTTTTAGCCAACATAATAGGCTAACTACAGACCCAATATGGAGTGCGTGAGTTCTTTCATTAGAATTATCTGGCCCAAAATGTGAATTTTGTAACGTCCATCCCCGGTCTTCCCTACCATTTGGTCTAACTGCCACTTCTCCTAATTACCCTTTTGTCTTTAATTCCCATTTCTTGCTATTTTCAATTCGTCTAATGCCCACTTGGTCTCACGGGGAGGGTCCACGAGTCCTCGGTCCCACGAGGCCGAGTATTTTCTCACGAGTCCTCGGTCCCACGAGGCCGAATATTTTTCCCACGAGTCCTCGGTCCCACGAGGCCCAGTATTTTCTCATACCATATTTTCTCTAATCAGGATGTTTTTCAACATCGATGAAACATCTTGAAAAGTGTATTCGTCATTGTAAGCTGAATTATACGACATAAATTAATTTAGTCGTGGTTAATACAATAGGCACTAGCATGACGAATAATGCGGAGACGGGTTTGAGACTGATTTGGGACTACGTCTAAAGTCGTCCCTAATTCTTCTCAGCAGTGGCGGGTCCAGGATTACAGGATATGGGGGGGGGGGGGGGGCGCCACAAAATTTGTTTGGTTTTAACATATACGGTCAATGAGTGGTTTTCAAATTATAGGGGGTCGCGTCCCCCCCCCCCACCTGGATCAGCCACTGCGACTCAGAGACGTCGCCGCGACAATAAAAACAAAAAAATTATAGGAGGCTTCTCCGAGACGGAAAAGAATATCGGAGATGTCCCCGGGACAAGTGTAACTCGTCTAACATGTTTAAAAGTAGTCCCAATTCCGTCTCAAATCAAATGAGATACCACCATTAGTTGCGAATATATTTTTAAAGATTGCAGTTCTTTGGTTTTACATGAAAAATTAAGATTTACATCCTTACATCCTTAATTACATCCTTATCAAATGATTTACATTTCATGAACCCCAAACAGGGGCGTAGACATCGGGGGGGGGGGGTGCATTCCTCAATTCAAATGGTGGGGGGATGGCATGTACAATCACCCCCCCCCCCCAACTTTCGCGGGTGATATATTTTTTTAAAAGCTGAAACGGACTTTCCACACTCCTTTTTCTTCCATGGAACTCTAACAATTTTCGCTCGCGCTTATTATTGTTATTATTTTTATTTATTATTATTATTATATATTATTATTATTAATAAAATCCAGATTAATTATTTATATTATCTATTATATTTTTAAACAACATAGCGTTTCACCTATTGGCGGTCATCAAACAAAAACAAGTAGTCGGGATAATGCATTAACGCCAATTTCTTTATTCATTTCATGTCAAGTTTTCGACGGACCTGCGTCTTCGTCAGGAATATAATTTTTGTCAATTATACAAGATTATGTTCATTTAGCCTCAAAACTTTCTGCTCACATGTTATTTTAGTTTTGTGGAGACGGCCTCAGGCCCCCCTTTTTTTTGTGTGTGTTCTTTGTCTTTTGCCCTTTTCCCTCTTTGTCTTCTTACCCACCCCCTTTTTCTCCCTTTCTCTCCTTTCCCTCCTTCTCTCTCTCTCTCTCTCTCTCTCTCTCTTCTATTTCCTTTCATCCTTTGCGGAGCCCCTTTTCCCCTATCCGGGGCCAGTGCCCCGTGGGTCCCCCTCAGAGTAGCATGATGCTACTCAAGTATAAATCATAATAAAACCCCTATTTACCAATGCTGCAGCAAACCAATGCCCGTTGTATTAATCACAATTTACGAGATCATGAATTTAGTATTCATTTGAGACTTTTCCATCATAAATCAGAAAATATTCGGCCTCGTGGTACCGAGGACTCGTGGGACCGAGTACTCGTGGGATCGATGACTCGTGGGACCGAGTACTCGTGGGACCGAAGACTCGTGGGACCGAGTACTCGTGGGACCGAGGACTCGTGGGATCGAGGACTCGTGAGATCGAGGACCCGTGGGACCGAAGACTCGTGGGAAGACCCCGGTCTCACACCACTTATACAGGGCGTCCCGAAAAGAACTATACACTTTTGAAATGGCTGCCAAATGAAAAATATTTAATTTTAGGTAATTAAATTTATATGTATGGAAAGCTCATTATCCCAACTTTCATATGACACCAAAAAGTCCGAAAATAAGTCATGCATGAATGAGCAGCATTCACTTTTGTAAAGGGTATGGAAATTAGGGTGCGCAGGAATTGCCCTACCAAGTTGTATGAGGAAAGTCATTTGAAGCTTATGGAATTGATGATGATATGCGGAATTACTGATCAATTATGATGAGTTGGTGTTTGCTAAGTGAAATTTGTGGAATTGGGGATTACAATTTCATGCATGAGTGAACAGGAATATGTATTTCCTATTGTTGCATTGTAACTTTCCAATGGTTATATTTAGTTGAGGTCCTTCATGTGGTGTGTTTAATCTCTCTCTCTCTCTCTCTTTGTTCTTCATCCCTCTCTTTCTTTTCTTTCTCTTCCTGTTCTCCCTCGCTTCTCTCTCTATCTTTCCTCCTTTTTTGCATGGGTTGTTGTTTTGAAACATTCTATTCATTGGTTTCTACTCCAAATATTCTGACAACCTTCCTGCATCCCGGGTCTACCACATGTTACCCAAATTGGGATGGTTGAATTGACAATCTATCAATCTTATCAAATCAGATTCAGGCACATTAATTAAGGACAATCAACACCCAGCTAGCAATTCATTTAATCAACAGTTTTAAAAGACAGATGAATCGCGCTTCGCGCTCGCTGATACAAATCATAATGCACAAAAACTTCAATTTTGAGTTCAAATTTCAGCTCGCGCTTCGCGGCTCGCAGATACTTAATAGCGTCTACAATACACAATTATCTTTTTAAAATAATTAATACAAAAAAAAGTGCCCCTTTATTATCCAGATATCTTTATTTAAACCCAAAATCGGCTCGCGCCGCTGCCATCATAAGGCACCAAAAAACCCAACCTTAAAAGTAAAAATCCCTCGGTGACAATAGCCTAATAATTCGTACCAGTCTCCAGGAGATGTATTTCGACTAAAAAACTACAGCTGGCAATCTAGCCTGGCCGGACTTCTTCGATATTTATTTCATATGCCATCTACCCATCTCCACATTACAATCAACTGGTCAATTTGCGACAAGCAACCAGAACGGTCAACTATCCAGTCATTTTTAGCAATTTGAGACTTTTGTTAAAGGAATATGGTACAGGTAATCATCAATTATTCGTGATATTGAATATGTCATGTCTTTATTTCTTCATGCTGAATTTTGTTCTTTCTTGGCGCACCTTACACTTGTTTCATCCATCCTGTAACCAAACAGATAGGTATGGTGAAAAAAAATTTTGGATAATGCAAAATTAAAAAAAAAGTCATGTATACGTGTTACAAGATGCTCAACGTGTCCTCACTATCACTCTTTCGAAATGCGAAAAAACTCTGTTTGTTAGAAAGAAAAAAACTCGCCACTGATGTGGTTGGACATTCGATGGACAATCCAAAAGATTCATTGAAACAATCATCAAAGTGGATTCAACATGAATCCTTACCCTGATCTCATCTTGTTTCTCACACCTCTCACTCTGTACTACCACTAACACACCACTTGAAGACAACTTGGGAATGCCTACAATGCTATAATAGGATATTAACATCTATTCTGTTCACTTCATGCATGGAAATCATAATCCCCAATTCCACAAATTTTCTGCTTTAGGCAAAACCCCATACTCATCATAATTGTCAGTAAATTCTGCATATCATCCTCAATCCCAATAGCTCCCAAATGACTGTGCCTCAGTAACATAATTCGGTACGGTGCAATGTCCTGCGCACCCTAATTTCGTATATACCCTTTACATTAAGTTAACACCGCTGGCACTCATTTCCTAACCACAATGACTATATAATTCTCGGAACATTGGTTCATGTCATTATGAGAAATTGTTAAGTGTAGAGTATATCTGAGCTTTCCATACGACTCAGTAAATTTTGTTACCTAAAATCAAATATTTTTCATTTGGCAGCCATTTCAAAAGTGTATAGTTCTTTTTGGGACGCCCTGTATAGTCAATAAATATTTCTGTAACAAACTGGTTATAGACCAAATAATTATTCATTTGATAATTAGACGAAAAAGAAATCACACAATTTGGCTATAATGTGGTATTTGACAATTAGACAATTGGACCAACCAAGTGGATATAAACCTCCTTGAAGGGGGAGTGTACCTGTAATCCAGCTATAAACGGGAAGTTATGCGGCGGTCACAACTCGCCGTACCTTCGACGTGCGACTCCCTACGATGGATTTCGTAGAAAATTCGTGCAGCGGGGGCACCTTGCAGGTACAATGCAGGTACGACGTGCAGGAAGTTCTTACAATACCCTTACTACAGAAACGCATGAATCGCAGAAGTTGACCCAGGACCTGTGCGTGCATTGCACATACAACGCAGGCTACGTTGATGGCACGTGCCCCGTAGCCTACGACGAGTTGTGACCTCCGCATTATAAACTGATTCAACAGACCAGTGCCCTGTCACATAAAGAGTTACGATCAATTGTAAATTTGAAATAACTATTCTGATTGGTTCACATGGAGATTTTTACGCGAGAAGTCCATACAACAAGGATTCTGATTGGCTACTATTGATTTGCAATTGATCGTAATTCTCATGTTACAGGACCTAGTTTTGATTTGGATAAGAAACTTTTTCCTGATTGTAACAGTGACCACACTTCATTCATTCTCCTTATTAGAATGGGTTTCACCCCTTTTCGGATGACTTTTGAGTCCTTTTTATTTAGAGAATACACGCTCTCACCATACCCTTCAATATCTCTGTTAGGCCTTCTCCTTCTTTCTTTCTTCAAGTGCTTCTCTTTGTATACCCCCTCTCTCTATATCCTTTCACAATAAAACCCTTCTTTTTTTCTTTACCCATTCCTTGTCACTCCAACATAATGTATTACGTCAAAGACGAACTGACCAAACAAATATAAGTGTGTACTTAATGAGAAGCATTATTATGACAAACATAAACCCAGTTATTGAGGCATTGGAACTTTTGTATGAAATTTGAACATTATTAATTAAGCGCTACTGGCATGTTGTCACAATATTACCGAACATTAGCGGCGATCCCGGGGGGACGGGGGGACGTGTCCCTCCTCGATTTTCCTTCCGGCGAGGCGGGGAGCTCGTTCCCCTCAGATTTCTGTAAAGCTTAACATATTTTTATATAGTGATTAGCTTGTGAAGCTAATTAAAGAGGTAAAATGTATTGTCAAATACAATGCCTAACATGTTATATGGCAAAATGTTCGGCTCGCCTCGCGGCTCGCAAACATTTTCATTAGATTCTGCATAATGTGCGAAGTATGCGAATTTAAATGATTGTTTTTTCAATTTCGGGTGTTTCCGCCCCCCCCCCCCAGTCGTGACATGAAATCACCGCGCTTGCCTAACCGAATTATTGTGTTGCTATGGTATTCTTGCACAACACTTCCATTTATCTTTGTCCTCTAAATATCCAAATAAAAAAAGAAAAGGCTGATGTGAGAACGAGGTCATTCTTAGCGCCATTGACACTTTTATAATACGTATCATATTGATTAATGGAGAAAAATAATTACAGTTAATTGATAAAGAGTAAAGATTATGTCAAAGTTTATCATGGAGATACCTGAAGTGTTTTGTTATCTGTCGAAGAAACAGTTGAAGTGTCATCTCGCGATTAAAAAAAAACTTGAGTCATCGGTGCTGCAGTTAATATAGGATTTCCCACTCAGTTTCGGAAGTTCGTCACTCCATTCGATAATCAGTTCATTCAAATTCCCAAAATATTTCTAGAGCGGTCAAATTCACCATTCAAATTCCAACTTAGTTCCTTCGCTTTGGTATTAAAAGCCTTCAAATCAAAATCCCCCTCAAAGCAATCAAAAAGTAATCGGCTGGAATGCGTGCTTTCCCGCATTCAATCCGCGCTGAGGCAATCAATTTGACATTGTTTAACCAAGTTGGATATACAATTTGCAAATTTAAACTCTCGGTTACTTTTAGATTAAACATTTAAGATAGCGATTCTTCTGAAGCTCTATATCTATTCCATTAGAATAATAAATAAAATAAAATAAAATAAAAATGAAATTTCCTTTTATTGAGCTTTACATCATTTAAAAAATTTCTTACTGTTGAGTGTTGTGATTAAACGACTATTCTTCTTTTTTTTAAAGCTCTGGGTAAAATTTTAGAATAAAATGTCAAATATCACTATGGCGCCCCAAGTTTAAGGTTAATCTGGCGCCCCTTAGCCGATTTGCCTCCCTAAATGTTAAGGTCGATTTGGCGCCCCTGAATCTAACATCGAATAACGCCAATAATTAATTCGTTTTAGGCATGCAAATTAAAACGTTTTATCCGTGTGGGACACACGAAACAAGTGGGGGGGGGGTGCGCCCATGGAACAAAAAATAAATTATAAACAATAACTTTGTATTCAGAGGCTGCGCGCGAACGAATTGTGAAAGTGGGGAGGGGGGGAAGTCACAGTGGAAAAGGGGGCCCGTTAGCTCAGAGGCAGAATGAGTAAAATTCATTGGATAGGGAGGGGCTGGGTATAAAAGTTGCACTTTAAGTTACTGGTATGCTGTTCATTATCTTTGTGGCTTTGTTTGTTTCTTTGTATGTTTTAATATTCGTTCTTATGCGAGCGCTCCTATACTAGAATTTATCTATCCAAAACTTAAATTTTGAGCTAATGATTGGAGTTAATTGTGCATTATTATTATCAATAATTTTAAATTATACAAATTGCAGTTATTTGTGCCATATGATACCAATATACCTTAATCATTTGGGTTAGATATGGTATAAGAGCGCTAGGAAAATGAAAAAGACGACCCATTTTGGCTGTGAAGATTTTGTGGGCTGCAGGCACCAAGGCTCTCCCTCCACCAATGGCTGCACAACTACACCAATGCGCCTGATTTTCGGCAAGATCCCCTCACACTTTGTTATACATAGGCGAGGTCGCAAAGCGACCGAGCTGGATATTTTTTAAATTTTAAGACATTAAAAGTGCCCCCTTATAAAAGAAAAGAGTAAATTTTGGAGTTTAAGCAACATTTAAATTTCAAGCAACATTAAAGTTTTATTACAAACTTAAAGCAAAGTGTGAAATAATTGCCCCCATGATAATGTCAAATACCAATTGCAAACATATTTATTTGTTTTAAATGATTTTAAAAAATATAAGTGCTAGAAATGGCATTACAAAATAAGTTTAGAGGGATGTAAACAGGCCTATGTGCTTCTGACAACACTCTTTACAATAGTTGCCTCCGGCAGCACGGTGATTGGTCTCATGCGTATTGCTTGGTATTCCTTTTTATGCGAGGTATTGTAGCGACCGAGCGGACAATTTTGGGTTTAAGATAAGAAACTGTGAAGAAAAAAAGGTTCTTTTTAGTAACGAAAAGGGGCAATTTGTTATTTTTTGCGGCATTAGGCCATGAAGAACGTCATCATGTAACGCCCATAGAGGTAAGGTTTAGTTGGTCAATCTTGTCGATCTTGCATCTTTTCTCTCTTTATTTTCCTTTTCTTTTTGAAATTGCATTTTCTTTTAATTCCCAAAAGAATATTGGTTTATTGCCAATTTCTTATGACTATTATAATTGATCAAGTGGTGATAGACCAGGAAGATATAAAATAGACGAAATGAAATTAGGCGAATTGGAAATTAGACAAAATGGTAAATAGACGAACCGGTTAGAGGTGAAATAAAGATGAAATTAGACCATGTTTGATGAGACCAAACGGGTATTAGTCATTTTGGGGTTAGACCAAATGGCAATTTACGCATTTATTTACGTAATAGACTAAATTAGGATTGTGTATAATGTTTAAATTTTGGGGATACTGCATGTTCAAGATAAATAGGAGTGAGGATGGGGACTGCATCCCCTACTCTGTTTTATACACATTATTTTTTTTTTTGTAGACATTACGTTTTAGAGCAGACATAGAATTGTTGAATACATACTGATAAAAACGCGGACATTATAATCAGCTTATGTTTTTTTGTTCTTGTTTTGTTTTGTTTTTGTTTTTGTTTTTTGTTTTTTTGCAAGCTCAGCCTCCCCCTTCCCCCATGATCAGTCTCTTCTCTAACAAAAACACTTCGCGGCCCCCTCCCAAATTTTATTTTCCTACCCGAATCTAACATTCCTAATTTGTATACAGATATTTTGAATATGCATGCCCCAAAACGAATTTGAGTTTACCAGAAGACGAGAATTTTACGAATGGACGAATTTGAGCGAACATTGACGAATGCAACTGCTCACAACAGCAAATTCATCGGCGCAATTTGCAATTGGATTGAACGCTGTTTGATTTTGGCTACTCATAAACGAATTTGATTGCAGATTTGTAATCGTAATCACATTTTGGACGAAAGCGCTCGAAAGAATTGTCAAATCGATCGGAGATAGTTTAAACGTGACCGGCAAAACCTAAAGTATCCACATTTCTAAAAAGCAAGAAAATAAATGATTATATGGGAGATATACTCTCAAACGGGCAGATTGCTGATTTCACAATCATAATTACCACGAAAAGAGAATTAATAAACAGTTGATTCCTCTTTAGCACGCTTAAACGATCTCGGATGAATTATAAGCGATTGTTAAGAAATAGGTCAGTAGACTTCTGAAACGAAATGTCTTTATAAGTAACCTTCGGAAAGTTCAAAATAATTAAAAGCGAAAGAGCTACAAATAAGACAGTTAAAATAGGAAAACGCAGTCCTATACAGACATATACCGAATGGCAATTACCTCCTTATAAATCTATTGGCTCTTATTACTATAACGTGCTATTTACGTATGTTTTCGAAATTGAATGGAACTAATAAGTTTTAAGGCGCGGATTGATTAATTATTAAATTATAATCCCAATTATATTCTCTACTTTACCACTTTTGCATCATTAGCTAAGGACAGAGCATTATCACTTTCACTGACGTAGGAAATGGGTGTTACATTACACCTAAACACAATAGGTCATTCGATAATTCCTGAGGGAAAATGAAATTTCCTTTAATTATGTGTGTTTCAAGAACAAAAATTTGCAATATCAATGACTCTTCTAAGATAGGAATTTGAATTTTCTGTCAAAATAGGCATAACTCCTTTGCGGGGTCAGCGCAAGACGCGCGGGTTGCGGGGCCCCTGACCAAAAGTTAAGTAGAAGAATAAATGTTTATAAATTAGTGATCAAAGAGGAAAGCTAGCCCCCCCCCTCCATTAAGTAAATCAAATCAACAGTCAACTATTAGTCAAACAAATTTTGCATGCATGCTTTTCAGTTTATTTCCTCTTTTTCCAAATTCACTTAATGGATAAACGAAAAAAAAAAACAACAAACAAACAAAACAAAAACAAAAACAAAAACAAAAACACCACAAAAAGATGAAGGGACCCTACCTTTATACCGGACATGATAGCGCAATCGGTTAGAGCACCCGTAAAAAGGTAGCCTTTCTTGCTTTCATGACCGGGAGGTCGTGAGTTCGAAACCCGGCCGAGTCATACCAAAGAAACAAAACAAAAATGGTACCTAAAAGTTGCCTTTTAACAAGGAGCTTAGGGGTAATAATTAACATCATGCGGGGCTCGCTGGGAGAACAGTTGTAAGAACTGAAGTAGCTACCCTGGGTAAATAAATCGATATTATTATTATTATTATTATTATTATTATGAAGTTTCTCCTAAAATAATTTTTTCCGACGATAATGATAGGCCGAGGAATATTGATTCGTCACATTGAACACATAGATACCACACTGGATGAAAATATAAACGATCATCAAAAATATTCCCTGAATATTTTAGTGAATACGTGTTAAAACAAGGCTTAGCTTCAGTTTTCATGGTGTTTCTTTGGTAACGAATGATAATGAACGATATGAAAGCTCATCACCGTTAAAAGGAAGGGTGTAGCTTTAATTAAAAATTATCATTGTTCTTTTTCAAAGAAGTCCTTCTCGAAATGTGCTAGCTCAAGTTCACCATTTTTTCGCTTTGTATGTTTTGTTGCGATGACGATATTCAATTAAAAAGGATATAATGGGACACTAAAAATGATATTTCATTATTATGACATGGTGTACTGTTCTCCGAGAATATCCCTCTTTCTCTTTTTTTCTCTCTCTCTTTGTCTTCTTCTCTCGCGTTTAGAAAGGTCACTTTCTTCCAATAGCGTAATAAAACGAATGTATCCATCTACAAGAATAAGAATTTGATAAATGGATAAATAGATATAAAAAAAATTGTACACAACATAGAAGCAAAAACTATATGGCATGCAGCAATGAATAATGCTTGCCATCTTAATTACCGCTGTTTTTTTTAATTCATTTTTCATGTTGTATCTTTCAATATTGCACTTTCATTTATATAATGATGTGCAACTCTCGAGTGGAGAAAAATGATTCTGCAGCACAAGCTTATGGAAATTAGCGTTTTACCATACCAGACTTTTTGCCATAGATATTACGTTTCTTGTATTATGCATGCTCATAAAATACAGTTTTAACCACACTATCCCTTAAGATTAGGGTTACAATAAGGATAGGGGATTTGTCTGTCAAAGTAAAAAAAAAAAAAGAAAAAAAAAAAAAGATATATGTGATTGCACAACGCTTTTGCTTTGCCAATGAACCTTACGACGAAAATCAATGTAAAGAGGAAAAAGCATTATATGCTTTAACAAATACCAATCCATGCCCCGTTTCTTGTGCATTTGTATTTAAGCATGTGTGACAGCGATATTAATCGCATTTAGTATGCATGAATTCATTAATGTTCAGTATATCCCCATTTTAAAAATAATATTCGTACACTATTATGTGTGCAAGTCTGTGTGTCATGCATATACCCACCTCCCTCTTTTTACTGATGTATCATTGCCCATTTTGATTTCATATACAAAATATTTTTAACACCGTATCGTACTTGGGTATTTATCCGTTTATTCAAAATTTTATCTCAGTTTGTGGCATTTTATATCTCAAGATCCCCCTTTCACTCTTTTCCCATCATTTTATCTCTCTTTCTCTATATGGATGGATGGTGGAACGGGGAATTCCAATAACATCTGCATGAAATTATTAGTTGGGAATACCCTAATGATGTAAATATCTCATAAAAATATATGGAAAGGTTTTTATTGCGGTAGAACAATAATTAAACAATAATACAGAATTCCACCCCCCTTATTTTGCCATACCGCATTATTGTGTAAATAGCTCATTTGCTATATTTCCCTTCTCTAATCTTCTGATCACCCTCAATTCACTTCTCTTCTATTCACCATCTTCTCTCTTTCATTTAAATGTCCTTCACCCCTTCTCTTCTCTTCTATTCGTATTCCCTTCACCCCTTCTCTTTTCTTTTATTCATATTCCCTTCACCCCTTCTTTTCTTTTTTATCACATTCCCTTCACCCCTTCTTTTCTTTTTTATTCACATTCCCTTCACCCCTTCTTTTCTCTTTTATTCACATTCCCTTCACCCTTCCCTTCTCTTTTATTCACATTTCCTTCACCCCTTCTCTTCTCTTTTATTCGCATTCCCTTCACCCCTTCTTTTCTCTTTTATACACATTCCCTTTACCCCTTCACTTTTCTTCTTTCACCTTCCCTTGACCCTCCCTTCCTTTCTCTTTTATACACATTCCCTTCACTCCTTTATATTTTTATTTTATTCTTTTTCTTTATCCAACGTCAAACTTTTTTTTTTTTTTTTTAATTTCTCCCATTTACGCTGTCTATGGCATGTCTTTTGAATAATATCAATCATATGACTAAGCTTTTAGCATGTATACGGGCATTTCTTGTATTGTGCAAAATATTCTTATTTTGAATGATATGGCTCATAATTTTGTATTTATAGTCTTACATGTTACTTTTTGTGGGTGCAGACATGCCATATTATTCATCATCATTAAGACAAAAGAAGATGCTAATTATACAATAAAACACGTGTAGGAGTATTATGAAAATTTTCATAAGTCGAAATAGAAATTTTAATAATCGTATAATCTGATTTTTACAAATAAAATGTTGGTATTCATTTTTTCATGATAAATAATCTCTATATACAATATCATGTTGGTCATCATGCATGATAGTTCAAATCAACCTAGAATAGTTACTTAAAGTGACATTTGTAACTTAAATCTGAAAAAAAAAACTGTCCGAAAATAACTTCAAAATGGAGTTGAAATAGTGGACAGTTTTATCCACAGTGTAATTTATTCATATTTATTGCTTACGCTAGAGGCTGGTAAAATATGAGAAAAATAAATAAAACACTAATGTATCTCTTTGTATAGTATTTCATTTCATTATCAAAAATTCCAATAAAACAATATGTAGAGGTACTATAAACTTAATAACAGTCATATTATATATATATATATATGTATATAAAATCACCATACTAATCATGCACAAAATTTATAAATGGATGTGTATTAGAATGATATGACATAGAAAAAGTACATACAATATTTACATTTATACACATACAGTGTGTCCCACAAAAAATGCTAATGGCACTTCAGATGGATATAAAATTAAAATTACAAAATAATATTGTTTATATCTTAACACCCGTAAACTACAATTCGTTTTCTACAAGTGGATGAAATTTTATGTGATATGGTCCAAGAATCACAAAGATATGAGCATTTTGTCATTACACATCAGGAAACCTCACCATCCAAGTTTGTATTGAGTAGTACCGGATGTGTTGTATAAAGCAAACCCAAGTTTGATTATTAATACTTTGAAAAATATTTCAGTAGTAATTATGAAATTTATACCACTGTAAAGTGCAACTCATTGCCATTTTAATAATCCCTCTCTCAGCTCACCAATATCATGTATCACTGAACCCCATTGTTTTAAATATGTCTTGCAAAAATGTGAGTGGTTCACTTTCACGCTCATTGATAATGAAAGTTTGGTTTCCTTTGAATAACGCACCTCAAGGAGCATGAAAGTGAACACTCACAGTTTTGCAAGACTTTTTCAGAACAATGGGGTTCAGCGATGCGAGATATTGGTGAGCTAAGGGAGACATTATTAGAATTGTAATGAGTTGCACCTTACAGTGATATAACTTTTATAATCACTACTGAAATTTTTTTCAAAATATTAATGGTCAAACTTGAGTTTATTTTATTCGATATACCCGGTACTACTTAATACAAAACTTGGATGGAGAGGTGTCCTGATGAGTGATGAAAAAATGCTCATATTTTTGTGATTATTGGACCATATCCCATTAAATTTGATCCACTTGCAGAAAATGAATTGTAGTTTACGGGTGTAGAGTAAGAATTAATAGGATATTGTAATTTTGATATTATACCCATCTAAAATGCCATTAGCATTTTTTGTGGGACACACTGTATATAAGTACTGTGTGTTTTCATACAATTTAAAGTTATGTGTTCTAATTATGTTGCAACTACTAAAAAAAATGTCGTTCTGTTATCAACTTCTCTGTACGTGTTTACTTTTATGATGTAAAATAATTGTTTCATTGTATTCAATACATATTACATAATGTCTATGACGTATTGAATATCCACGAAGTATGAGAAATGAGAAGAAATAACAAGAGACAAAACCTCGCCAAATATAAAGGAAATAATGTCTCCGCCGGGATTCGAACCCAGGTACGGCAATAGCCGCCTAAACCTCTACAGAGACTTAAATGATTTAGATGATTTCAAAGCTAGGAACACTTGTCACACTTTGCATTCTTGACAACTCACATATCTTCTAAGAATTCTGCTAATGAATAGGCCTAAATATTACATCTAACAATTAATTATTACAAAAAAATCTTTTTCTTTCAGACATCCGTTTGCATGATTTCAGACAAAATATAGATTTGTTTTGTTTAAAATCTAAGCACATTTCAGTATGTCTTCTCAACACAGTTAATATGTATATCATTTCGTTTGCTTTTAATATCACTCCACTTTTACGATTTATCAGGTTATTTCAGCCCACGCAAAACAAACACATTTCATGAAAAAATATATAAATTGATACAATAAAGTTCACATCCACCATAAGTAGAAAATGTGGAAGATATTTATTGGAAGAAAAAAAAAAAGAAGAAGAAATAGCCGGCAGTTGGTTAACTTTAGATATTCTCAAAAGTAAAAACAATAAATGAATAAAAATACGTACATTACCATGATTACATAAACAGTTAATGAACGAAATTTGTTAAACAATATGTACAATATTGTTTCCAAACAATGAGTTTGAAGTATTTGAATGAAACAAATAGGATTTTTGTTCTGCCTGACTATTCTGATATTCACAAAATATACTTTTAAAAGTGAGGATTTGTCATGTTTGCGGATAAAGATATCAATGTAAATCAATAGAACAAGACTGACCTAAGATTTAAAAATGGAAGAACAAAAGTATATAGAGCATTTTATTGGAATTCAAAATGAACACTAAATAAATATATCGTGCGTATATATATATTTATGAAAATTACTAAATAAAGTTGAATTTTAGATGAAGTGACAGGAAATTTAATGTGTTAGATTAACAAAACAACCATTTTGAAGGTAAAACAAAAGTAATGGTATCACAATAATTTTATCTTTGATGTAGGGTGTACAATGCCATATTTTATTTTAAAGAAGAGGATATATATATATATATATATATATAAATATATATATATATATATATATATGAAGGATGCACATTTGCAATACAATATGTATATATATTTAATGTAAATTACGAATTTCTTGATGATGTTCGGATTTAACCAACGCCAGCAACGTTCGTCAGCCAAACTGTAATCCTTCCACTCAATAGAGCCATGAACACGGATGCTTCAATTTCAAGACAGTACAGAAAGTTAATCATGATCATGAATAACTATTACAATATAATTCGGACTTTTTTAAAATGACTTTTGATGTTATATAAATTGTTCTACTTAAAAATCATGATTATAACGGAACTTTTAATAATAATAATATCATCATTATTATCACTATTGTTATTACTTTATTAAGTTATTATATTGATCAATAGTATATTAAATTATTAAATTTGATATTATTATTTATTATTATGTATTTATTTTATTATCTTATATTATTTTATTCTATTATATTAGTTTAATTATTTATTATATTATTCTGATTCATTGTGAGGGGGAGGGGGGTGTGATATTAAGAGGAGAAATAAGAAAAGAATTTGTCAGCCAATACCGTCTCCTGGACACTAACAGCAGATATGCAATTTACATAAAACGACCCAAATGAAAAAGAAAAAGAGCCAAATTTTAGGAGGAAATTTCCTTTTAAAAATGCCGAAAGTCCGTCACATTTCTTACTGTTATGGTTGCATTAACAATATGAAGAAAGTTTGGATCTTCTGTGTGTGTGTGAATTCCACATATAAAGCATTGAGAAATGTATTTAAAATAGATTGTGCATGCATTAAACAAAACTGGGCAATAGGTTACTTTCGCCCGTCATCCTTAAGTAAGACAGGCTAATTCTTGATTATGATATCCCATAATAATTTCTGTGGTCCCCGTTTTTATATTTATTTATTTGAAAAATATATATTTATATATAATAGTTTGTGGGGAGGGGAGGGGGAGGGGTTTTAGACATTTGAACACACATTAAATTAATCAGCAATATTATTTAATCATGGGAATATCTTACCAGAGTAAGTGAATAACGGTAGGTGCAGCCTTCGACCTAGATGCAGCCCCGGTTCCTTTTATTATGATCGACCTCGCAGTAGTTGGTGTGGTTTCCATGGTTACAGGCTTGTTCTCTCTTACGATGAGAATAAAGGAACAGGAATAACTCAGTTCTTCCCTTGGTGTCACCTGATTTATACAGAAGAGGAAAGGATTAATATTATCAACATATATGAAATTAACTTTGAGAAATTTACATCTATAAAAACTCTGCCTAAAAACATTGTTTTAATCATTTACCACTATTAAACATGATAAAGAATTATGATAAAAAGTGTTCTGAGGACAAAACATATGAAACAAACGTTAGGTCAACACACAATAAACATCTCTCATGAACATTAACGATTTAGATTGTTCCGTTTCATTCTATTTCATGTTTAACGCGTACTAATAAATACAAGAGTGAAATAATTAATGCAAAAAAATAAAATAAAATAAAATAAACTATAAAAATGTAAGCAAAGGGTGGGGGGTGGGAATTTGATAAATTTCTTTCAAACATTTGTCATTAATATTTGTCGGAAATTAAATAATAAGCCTACCACTATAAATTGTTTGTTTACTCGCACTGCATTTTGCCATACAAATGTCAACACTCCCGCAGTGCACGGGCATATGAATATCATATTTTATTGGGTTGAACTTTGACTGATCCTGATCCTGATATCTATGTCATTGTACAGGTTTGGATACAAAACATGAATCAGTCATTCTATTAACAGCACTGGGAACTTTGTGCTTATATTCTCAATGGATCCGAAATCTATGAATATTACGCGACTTGGGCACTATTTACACAACCCTGAAGTGAGCGCTTTATTTTTAAAAATTCAAAACACATGGGTAAAGTGAACAGCGAAGTTAATAATATCACTCCATATAGTATTCATACCTTGTGATTATATTTGCTTGTACTTTTCATTCTAAGCTTCGATTCACATAAAAGAATACAGTAAGGATTTTATAACTTTTGCACATTTTGTTCGTGTAATTTGTAAAAGATGGGCTGAGGAGTTATTATTAATTTCTCCAAGTTCGAAATACATGTTTCCGTTTATAGAAAAACATTTCACAATCATTTGATGAGTATGAGCATTTCATTTCATTTCATTTCATTTATTTTCATTTTGGTTATTATTTAACAAGCGAATAATATTAGATTCGCTGAACTTTACGCTATGAGTTCATAAAAAGTGCTCACTACCTTCATTTTAAAATTTCGGAGCACTGAGATGACAAAACTTCTCAGTGAAATGTAAGTAATAGTTAGAGTGATAAAATATAATCTTTATTATAATGCGCCGACTAATACCTATTTAGTGGCGCAGCTTAAGTTATTACCCGGCTATAGCCATAGCTGCCCCAAAGAGCACTTTAAATCATTCAAAGAATTTCTTCCTACCGGTACCCATTTACCTCACCTAGGTCGAGTGTGGCAAATTTGTAGATTGATACGTACCTGACACCAGTATGGCCCTGCGTCTTCCATGGTTGTATTCTTGATGATGAGGCAAAAGTCTTCATCCACTGAGAAGCGTTGACCTGAATACACATCATTGTCATCATGGTTTCTTTCCAGTAATAATGATTCGTCTGTTGGATTGGATCCCTTTCCCCACGTGACAGACTTGATATCCTGCGATTTATCGGTGGAACATGGTCTGAACTCACTGGTCCCTCTTACGGTGCTGTTTACCAATTTGGGAGGAGGAGGAGATGCTGAAGAAAGAGAGGGAAAAATGAAAAAAGTATCAATTAAGTTAATTATGTTTTACAAGTAAACAGTTTTACTTTCAAATTTTACAAATTATTCTTACAAAGTAGAAGATGATGAAAAAAAAAATTGTCCCCTGGTTTGTTTTCTCTTTCAAAATATTGACACGCGATTTGCCATTAGGCTTTTTTTTTTTTTTTTTTTTTTTTTTTTTTTTTTTTTTTTTTTTTTGCTTCCCACCATTCAAAATTTCTCTCTTTTCTTCATCTATCATGTATCTTTTTTGTTGATCCAAAATTGCATTTCTTCAACCTGCAGATATTATCTTTCACCCCTCATCCTTTAGCCCATTTGAACTAAAAATCCGTTTTTCAAAATAATTTTATTATCTTTGATTATTTATAATTATCCTGTTTTTACTAAAATGACTATATACTTGAAGTCAGATCCCTTTTGAAAGTACACAATCATAAACATGGGAGCACTATTCTGACGCTCCGAGTTTTTTTTTTAGTTAGTTTTGTTTTGTTTTGTTTTATTTTCTTTTTTTTCACAGAGATTCATACTAAGTGAAAAAAAAAAAATACTGTCAGTTTTGTACCTCAGCATTCGACGCCACAAACAAAGATAAAACAGAATCCAATTAAAAACCAGGGTAGTATCTTTCTCACCTCGTCTCTAGATAACTCATGATGAAGAGCATGCCATTTGTGTCATGGTCTCCCACCCTGGTATAGGGGTAAGCTGATGATAAAGAATGGCCAAAGATTTGACGCCTCCGTTTTTTGCGGTTAGAGGTTTATACTGCCAACGTTTGAACTATGATATTGATAAGTGAATACATGCAGTAAATGGTGTAGTCATAGACAAGTTCGATCAATAGTATGATTGTGATGTTACTCCCACTGAGTTATATACAAGTACCTGCTTTAGCGCGAAGGACAAAGTCCGCGTGGGGATTCCCCGCGGTTTATGTTAATCATGATGATGCTAATTACTGACTCTCGGTATACGCGGTTCCGTGTCAAATGAAATAGAATACAGATACACTGTACATTTCAGACTTCATAAAAATAGATTGCGGGGATACCCACCTTTCATCATTCAACTAACTCTTGGAATTCTAACCAAATGTATTATATTTGATTTAACAAAGAAATCGAAATGCTTATTGAGGACAGGTGCGATGAATGCTATAGTTTCCAGCCCTTCATTCAAACAAATAAAAAAGACATTTATTTAATAAAAATCGTCGCCTGAACGAGTTTAACAATTTATGTTCAAGAAAAATCTTCCTTCTAATGTTGAGTATTATCAATTGAGGTGATTCTAAAATAGTTCAAAAATTTTCTTTTGCCTTTATACTATACCAGGCTGTAAATAATATGTAGAGAAAAGTAAAAACGTTTTGTTAAAATTGTATTCTAATGGATAAGTTCATATCCAAGAACAAATTTCAAGCCAAACACAGTTTGGTATAAATTATTTGTCCGACATGGACCTAACATGTTACCGTTTTAAAAATGTCCTCAGACCATTCATTGGGAAACCAACATGCGTTTACAAGGTTTTTTTTTTATCTCGTAGAACAATATATTGAAAAATGAACTTTTGATAAAATCAGTAAATGAAATAGCAATATCCAAACTACACAAACGAGATAATTTTTTTACGTATGAAGAAATTGCATGAAAGAGTTATGTCAAAAATTCATATTTTTGAAATGACGTAAACTCATGACACAATATCATATAAAGTATACTAGTACGGTGATTTTTTTCATTGTTTTCCATTTCATCAAATTATACACAGCTTTGATTTTCTATTATTTCATCTTTGTTTTTCGTTCTCACAGCGAGCACAATCATTATAAAAATAAAGAAATTTGTTCCTCGTCATGATCAATGATGCAGCACGCTCGATCGAAAACCGGTGGAAGTATGTAGATGATCTTAGCATTGTGGAGATCATCAGTAAAGGTGAACGTTCAACACTGCAGTCACACGTCGACTCGCTTGTCAATTGGTGCAACGCCAACGATATGAAACCAAATGCTAACAAATGTAAGGCAATGTCGTTTCTACGGAATGCTCCACCATTGCAACTCCAAATTGAAGGGACCGAGCTTGAGGTTGTGTCATCCTTCAAGCTCCTTGGTGTCACCATGGATACTTCAAGTAGTATCCATGGTGTCACCGCGCAAGAAAACTAAGTTCAGAGAATGATCAGTAATGCTTCTCGTAGACTCTTCATTCTTAGCAAGCTCAAGAAGATGGTGTAATGCGTGATGATCTCGTCATTATAATACATAATATACATCAGACCTCTATAGTCGAGTTTGCCACTCCTCTCTGGGCATCAAGCATCACCATCGCTCAAGCTCAAAGTATAGAGAGGGTGCAAAAAAGGGCTCTCCGAATCATTGCCTGGCCACATCTCTTGCCATACAAATAACTGCTCAGCTCGATGGATGTCATCTCCCTTAGTGATAGACGAAATGAACTTGTGAGTTACTTTGCCCATTCCTTGCTACGATCAGAGCGACATCGCCATCTCTTGCCAAATACCCGCATGGCAACTTCTGGACGTTCCCTTCGCAACGCGCACCAGCTTCAAATCCCCCCACTAGAACTTCTTGAATTAAGCAGCTACCTGTGTGAAGTACATTGTACACTGTATACATTTTATGATTCATAAATGCATTTTTTAATCAATAGAATTCAAAATTAATTAAAATATCACTGATTTTTGTTAAAAACTCTGCTACTCGTCGGTATAACTTATTATTGTCTGTAATGAATAATTTAATGTCTTTCTCATTTTGGGGTATAATATTTGCGATTATTAATATTATTATTATTATATTATCACTGTAAATGCATTTAAAGAATATTTTCTACTGTTTTGAATTGTTATCATTGTGAACACAATCAAAATCATACGAATAATTACTACACTTTGAAATATATGATCCATAATATTGTGTAAGTGTGTAATATAATATTTAATGCACTTAAATGTATATCAATTTTGAGAATATATGCTTTTCTTGATGTGCAATATATTATATAGTAATTAAAATCAATTTTAACTCTTTCATTTTGTAGTGTATTTTGTAATATATTTTCTACTATACTGGAATTAGCTTTATTTAAACAATACAAATTTATTTAAATTTAATTTAATAGGACTTTACTCAATTGTTTTCATTTGTCATAATCATATTTCGATCAATATTTTCATTTGTCATAATCATATTTCGATCAATATTTTGAAACTTTGACTTATATACAGTTAGACATTTATATTGGATTCTCCAACACAACTGTTCAATTTGTTATAATTTACTTTTCTGAGTATTTCCAGTTACACACACTTTTTAGTTAGTAATTCATATTTTTTATGATTGAACTGTTACATATCATGTGTATTTGATATTAAATACTTTATCGAACCGCATAGCATTCTCAATTCTAATTCATGTTCATCCCATATCATTCATATTGGTTGTTCTTTTTCATTGGGATAACGATTATCAATACTATAATTTATAATGGTGATGATGGTGATAGTGATGGTGACGATAATGATGATGATGATGATGATGAAGTCAAAGTATAAATGTTATGAAAGTGAACGAAGAGTTGACACAAAAATCTTACCTTGAAAATTCTTTTATTATTATTATTATTATTATTATTTTTTTTTTTTTTATAGATGCATTCAGTTTTAGCATAAATGTATCAATATTATTTTAGGGTGTTCTTCTGGTTGATTTGATACTTTCGGTTCCTGTAATTTGACTGAGTTTGATGGTTGATTGATCGATTGTGGGTGAGTCCAGTATAATCGTGACGGTTACATTGGTAGCAGCGGTGTCTTCTACCAAGGAATCATGAGATAGCCCTGGCCTTCCTCAACATGTTTTTACACCCTTTACTCATCCTTCTTCAAGTTGTCCTCAGCCAATTCAACAGAACAAGTTCTCATTTCAAATGGTAAGCTAATCCTGGGTCTGTTTTATTCATCCTTCCTCTTAACATTACAATTCATCTTCTTTCATGTTGTTGTAAATTTGCTTTTGGATGCGATATTGTTTTCCGTGATTCTTCCACTTATGAGATTTGCTTCCTTCATTTTGACATCCTAATAGATAATTTGTTTAGTACTCAGTGTCACATCCTTTAATAAAAATACTGTTTTGAGATTTGCTTTGCCTTTAATTAACCATTAGAAGCAAACATATATGCTTTCCATATGGTCAAATATCTAAATATTATCTTTCTACATAATTGTATAGGGATAAAAGTAAAAAGTATGCAGCGTTTGGGTGCTGGCGCTATTTTGCATAAAATATTGCACTGCACATTGTATATATACTCTCTTTGCATGGAATAATATCTTGGCTTGGTTCCAAAATGTGTATTTCCGTTTTCGTACATTTTTAGCTTGTGAATTATAAATTATATGATCGGAGTCACTTTCAGTTAATGTACTTGAAAACCTCTTGAATCTCATATCAATTGCTTAAAAAAAATCTAACCTTTCCATCGATATCTATCGTGTAGGCCTACTGTCATAACAAGAGTTGTGTATCGAATATAGCAATGTAATACACCGCCACTGGTTGAATGTGTGCTCTTCCCGCCACTGCATGAATTTACTATGTTTTGGTATTATTGGTATTTTAACTCACGGTGTACGTACTGGTCCTGTCAACAAAATACGACGAAAATTTAGGTATCCAACTGATCAGACCTGAAAATAGGACATCTTCCTTTGTTATATTCTGAAGGTAAGGATATATTATACACCATTTTCTGAACAAGGAAGTTTATTTTAATAATTTTGCTATTGATCTGTAATTATCATGAAGTGGATTGCCCTAGATATACCACTGCGAGTTTGATATAGTCATCAGGTTGCCATGTTCGCGTATAACCACCATTCGTAATCATGTAAAAGGTCTAATAGGTTTTTATCATGCTCGTAATGAATGTCATATGTCACAAAACAAAAGTAGCGAAGTGTGTGGAGTTTGGTGAATTTTGGTTCATCTGTATGCTATGAGGTATTGTAATGTGGCTATTTAAAAATTACTTTGTATCGTAAGGCCTGATTTTCTTGACTTTCGCACCCCCTGAGAATCATGGCTCTATATTCATGCACATGTGTATCATTCGTTCAAACTTTCAGGCTGGTATATTTTAATATGCCAGCCTGAAAGTTGGAACCAATATAATAAATACGATGTATCATGCTCCAACATCACACTTCATTGACAATAAACCCGTTGATAAACCCTATATATTGTGAAATGAGATGTTTCAGCATGTAGCATCATATCAGTATGTCAGTCTGAATTTTGAAACATGTTGGTATTAGGTCTGTGATCCTCATTGCACTATGACCCAAACATTCACTTGAATCAATTTCAGAATGGGTAATAGAGAGAAAAGGGAAGATTTTGGAGGGGTCGTCACAGTCGTATAGACCAGCTCTCTGTAAAAACCATATGGGCAGACCTAAAAAAAAAAAATATGGTTTTCACTCCAAAAACCTTAAAATCGGATTGAACTGTTGCAATCTTGCTGGAGGAATGGACAATTATCTCAGGACGAGAATGCAGAAAGCTCGTTGACTTCCTCAACATGTGAAAAGTGAAAAATAAAGCAAAACACAGGCAGCACATGTCAGTCATTTTGGTTAGTGTATGTAAATATTTGCCCCTTTGAGTTTATCCAAACTGAGGTAAGATCAACCATTATAATTCTAAATATCTTTTTATGAAAACATACTACCTGAAAACAAAGTAGATACCATACCTAGCCATCTTCATAAAAAATAAATGATGCCCAATGTTCAAATTGTGGTAGGAATTTTAGTTATTTTAGTTTTCTTACCAGGTGTATGTAAACTTTCGGACTCAACTGTATATACACATATTATGTTAAATTATTTGTCGGTAACGCGTGTGACAAAGTTGCAAAATAGCTTGGACTTGCATATGAATAAAAGAGAAATGAAGACGAAATATATATAAAGGAAAAAAAAAAAGAAATTTACTCCTTGAACTAATTAGTAAATGGAAGATATACATCTCATACATAAGTATGTACCAGCAATTTGCAAAGGAGGGACAAGAAAGGCATATCATAAACAAACAAAATTTCCTGCAGCTATAAATTTAAGCCCTAATTCGAATGCTAAATATTGTAATTTGAGTGTCCGGAATGAAATTAAATGCTGCTTATGGCGGTATTGCAAAATCATATGAACGTCTCTTAACTTGAATAACCGTTTTACGAATATAGTGCACTTATAGTCGGAATTTGATGGAGTAAACATTCATTTGATTGCTGGAAAAGGAATTTAAACTCCGGAAATTAGAAAGCTAAATCGTCCTAATTTGAATAACCCGATTATCAAATCGAATGACGAACTTCCGAAACTGACTTGTAAATCCTATATTTTTACCAGTTCATCCCCGATCTTGACCAAAATGGAGATCATACGCTGCGCTTGCAGAGCCCAGTGCAGATTTAGTGAGCTGATTGACCTACTTTTCGTTAAGCCACCACGCTCAGCGGAATCTGATGGTTGCCTGCGCCAACGCATTACGGGACTTTCCCTTGAGAGACAGCTCGCTGTCCAGAGCGTCCGAGAGATTGCAGGATTTGTGACGTCAATGATGGAATAGTGCACTATTCCACCATTGACGTCACGACATAGCAAATTTTTCCTCATGGGCGTTTTGTTTTCATCATCATAGCTAGAATATGTTTGGTCACATGAGGCTATTTGAACCAATCACTATACAGGATTTAAGTTATATAGGATATATATATATTTATATTCAATTAAACACAAATTTTCTGCTTCCTTCTTTTTGAAATTGGTTTTGATATTTACACCTTAAATAAACCTTAATAATCTATCAGTTGAAATAATTATATTTATTTGTTTATTTGCTTACAGTTCCATTTCCAGAGGAAGACAATCTTAATCATGGTAGGAATCAAAGATACGAAAGGTGAGAAATAAAAGAATGAATAATTGCTGAATTAATGTTCATAGATTAAAACTGCAATGATGGAAACTGTGTTGCATACAAAGATTAGTATATATATACTCTTCGAGTCTGGAAGAAAAAAAAAATCGAATCAGTGCATACAATATTTTTTTAATAGCAATCAAATTCAAGTGATATGAATATGGGTCTTCTGCTTCCCAATTGAGTCCTTGTTTATGCTTCAGAGGTATAACATCACTAAACACCAATGGCTGGAAGTGGTTCATTTCATGAAAGTTAATAATATTTGCATTTTCGTTGATATAGTTCTACCTGCTTATTTATTTGCAACAATATTTTAACTATAATGTATTTTCAATTGCTTTTATTGAAAAAAAATCTTTCTTTTAGATGGAAAAATCCTGAAAAACACAGGCGACCTATACACTGAGATTGCTACGGAGTATCCATCGGGCAATTATACATCATTTTGTAATAAACTCGGCGTTAAGCATGCTAAATCACAGGCCATTCTGAGAAAGTGTCACTTTGACTATGGAGAAGCTTTGACTGATGTATTGAATATTTGGGAAAAGAACCATAAAGGAATTGCGACAAGAGCGAAGTTGGAGAAAGCATTGGAGGATGCCAAGACTGGTGCACTCTGTAGTATAGTAGATAAACACTTCTCAAAGGGTAAAACCTTTCGTATCATTATTATTATTATGCATATAAGGAAACAAAACTGATATACCAAGACCTTCTTTAACATTTTTTTATTTTTTTATTTTGACATCTTCCATGCGTAGAAATATTAAATTTTAAACGCGGATTGGGACCCACAATCTTTCGTCATGTTATTATTATAGGTTTTCCCGCTCAATTTCATCTTTCGTTCACTCAATTTCACATTTGGATCAAACGATTTAACGCAAGTTGCGATCGCGCTAACGCATCGTCAATGAAATTCATTTTTATTCACTCAAATTCCCTATATTTGCAAACGATTCTACATAGCATTAGAGCGAATTCACATTAGGAGCATACAATTTCATGTATGTGCACTCATTTTAATTTACAGCTGGCTTCGGCATAATTTGTCTTCCTTCGTTCAAACAAATTCACGAATAGGCAATCGAATTGTAAATAAGTGCACACAATTTTAAATTTTAGTGATACTTCAGTGAAAGCTTATGATGGTATCTCACTTATCATGAGACGGATTTAAGACTAGTTTGGGACAGTTTTGAGACAGTTGCGGAGACGTTTCGGAGACGTCTCAGAGATGTATGGCCGAGTCTCCGCGTCGTTTCGTGAGTCGCAGAAAATCGAACAGGCTTAAAACTATGAAATTTTTAGTCGCGACGGAAAAAAATTATCGGGGACGTCGAGTCGCAGAGATGTCTCCGCGAAGTGAGATACTTATCATTTCGAGGTTCTTACAGTCGTGCATTTTTGTTTATTTGTTTTTTTTTGTTTACAAGTCTTCATGCTAGAAATTATCAACCATACTGATCAGAGGGATTTTCAAGTATTTATTGTTCTTGTAATGAACTGTCCATCCATCTGTTTTGCGTATGATACAAAATTAATGCACATCCAGAAAATTACAAACACTGTCTTGTCTGACGATTTCATATTTTCGTACGCGGCATGACTGAGTCATATTTGGTTTTGAGTGCTAGTTTGCGTGTTCAATTTCGAAATTAAAGATAGAAAAATCCAATACAAAACATTTAGAAGTAGAAACTCGATTGAACATTGAGAATTTTGTACATGATATAAGATCACAAAATAGAAGATTATATCCCTCCACAATCTCACTCTTAAAAATTGAGGTGCGTATAAAAAAATTATGGTCATATTCCTGAAAATTAGAGAGTTTAATTAAACTAAGTGCACAAAGTAGGAAATAGAATTCCTATTAATGAAATTGTTTGCCCAAAAGCACGCCCGTCGCCGTTTCGTTTTAAAATTAATGAACGAATCGGAAAATTGGTGCATGAAATTGACAATTGAATGAAAATATAGTGAATTCTTTGGCACCGAACAAAAATGTAAGTGCCGATAAATGATATTGAGTACACCAAACGAAAATTTGCGTGCGCGTAAATGAAATGCCTTGCTCGAATCGAAAATTTGTATGATCCAAGCGGCACGAAAGCATCAGCTGCGTGAATTTGAATGCACCTAAATGAAATAGAGAGAGGAAATGATGAACTTGAACGGGAAAACCTATATTATCATTATTGATTTATTTATTTATTTATTTATTTATTTATTTATTTACTTATCTACTTATTTATTTATCTATTCATTCATCATGTATTTATTATTAGTATTATTATCATTATTATTATTATTATTATATTTTATTTATTCATTTTAATTTATTATTATTATTATTATTATTATTATTATTATTATTTTATTTTCCGGGGGGGGGGGTACCACTGGAAAGGGGTAATTTGCTACTGGGCGCCTAGTAATCATTACCAACAGTTACAACAAGAATTGTATCATTGCAATATAATTTGATTTATTAAGATTAAAATTGAGTAATATGTGTTTTGAAGTTATAGCTAAACAATTTTATTTCTTCTGTAAAAATAATATTTGCGTATGAAGACTACTTCTTGTTTTCTGCGTCCACTTGACAAAATGTCTTGTACATAGGTCCAAGTAATAACAACTATTGCTTTATTGCTTTATTTGAATTACTTTACATCCTGTTTGTTGTTTCCTTGATTAATTTTAATATTTGCATTTAAGCTTTGAATGATATTTGTCTCACAATTATATTACTTTGTTTTTATCTTATAATTGCAATTCCAGTAAAAAGGAAATCTTCAAAAGGTGAAACTCATTCTTTTATTTCCTCGCATCATGTGAAGTAACTTATTTATTCGCTTTGTAAATGAAACTTTACTTAGTAAAATGAAATACACCGTCGCCAATGAATTACTTGGACCAGCTTTTGCATGCTCTTTGTAGGAAAGTTGATTTTTGTTTGACTACACACAGATAAATTTTTACAAAAGTCTAAAAGGATTTGAAGAGTTGAGTATTGAGTAATGTGTGTTTTGAAGTTATAGCTAAACAAGTTTATTTCTTCTGTAAAAATATTATTTGCGTATCAAGACTACTTCTTGTTTTCTGCGTCCACTTGACAAAATGTCTGTACATAGGTCCAAGTAATACCAACTTTAATCGGTTTATTGATTTATTTTTATCACTTTACATTCTGTTTGTTGCTTGCTTAATAAATTTTAATATTTGGATTTAAGCTTTGAATGATATTTGTCTCACAATTATATTACTTTGTTTTATCTTATAGTTGCAGTTCCAGTAAAAAGGAAATCTTCAAAAGGTGAAACTCATTTTTTCATTTCCTCACATCATGTAAAGTAACTTATTTATTCGCTTTGTAAACGAAACTTTACTTAATAAAATGAATTACACCGTCGCTAATATATTAGTTGGACCAGCATTTGCATGTTCTTTGTAGAAAAGTTGATTTTGTTTGAGTACACACAGAGTAGGCCTAATTTGTACAAAAGTCTAAAAGGTTTTGTAAAATAGGAACTTCATAATTCTGATGTAATTATATCCATATACATTCACACGGTCTAGAATTTACATCAGAATTGTGGAGTTCCTATTCTACAAAAACCTTTTAGACTTTTGTAAAAAATTTCCCGGTGTTTATCACAGTGATGTTTTGGGAATAAATTTTCACCGCAACATAGGCACTTTATTCTATCACAATCATGTCACAAGGGGGGGGGGGAGGAAAAACAAGGAGATATATATTTCCATGTTCATAGCAACATAATAAAAGTTTCTCAATGACGAATTAAATTCAACATCTCCTGTCAATAATAGTCTTTACAAAAAGAAAAGATGTTGAGCTAATCTTAAGAAATAAGAATATGTTTATATCATTAATTTATGTTATACTTTGTTATACTTTTTTTTTTTTTTTTTTTACAATTCATTTAAAAATTGATTTAATAATATAAAGTAGTTCATAACAATTGTCCCCAAGAGAAGTTTTAAAATCCATAGTCAAAATGACTGCAATTTTCATAACTTTCATTTTAATTAAATTTATTTTGCGCAGGCCGTTCAGCATCGGGAAGCCTTCCAAAAAGACACCGTCGTAAGTATTATTGTTGATCATTGAACATGTTTATTGTTTATTGTTTAATCTTTTCATGGCATCGTGGACTCATGACGAAAGTTTTTACAAATCTATTTCGTCAATACGGAATCGTGCGTTTAGGCTACACTGTAAAAAAAAAAAAATACAGAAAAGTGATGTCAGAAGAGTCGCCTTACAAAAGTGTAATTTAAAATAACATTTTTGTTGTAAATTTCTCCTCTAATAATTAAAGAAAGAGAAGAAAAAAAATCATTAGAGTTCTATAGCTTACATATTTGGTTAAAACGGAACAAATGTGTTACTTCTGATGTATATTTTGTATTTCTCACGTAATTATTTGCAGGAGAAATTTACAACAAAATTGTTTTTAAAATTACATTTTTTTTATGGCGACTCTGCTGACAGCAGATTTGCTGTAAAACTACAAATATTTTTTACAGTGTACCCCATCTTACAACAAAAATATAAATGAACTGGTATAATTGCGAGTAGTGAGAGAGATTTTTTTAAAAATCAGTGCAGATTCCAAGTTATTAAAATGTACCAACTATATATGGCTAGAACAAAGAGTAAGCACAATTTCTATTTGACAGCCAGGATAAATGACCAATTTCATATGACAAATCTTAAATGTAAACCGAACAATGGTTTGTAATGTCAATGTGATTATATAATAAGATTGAATATTGTTTAATATTTGTTTAATAAGAAAGGGGGCATGCATTGAAACTGAAAGGCATCATTTCCAATTATCACATCTCATGGACTTTGTTGTACCTGCTAGTTACAGGCCTGACAGCTAATTTTTTGTATTCATGCGATGTGCTTTTCTTTCTAAATTGCAAAGGACGTAGCAGTATAAATCTATAGTTTTCAGACTTGTTGAAAATGCTGTAAATATCAGATTATTCCTGATTTTTAGTTCCATGATCTTCTATTATTAGCATGTTGTTTCTTTAATTTCCTTTTATTGAATTTAGATGATGATGGAGAAGAAGGAGAAGAAGAAGATGATGATGATGACGAGGAAAATGATGATGAGGAAGAAGAGGAAGAAGAAGAAGAAGAAAAAGAGGAGGAGGAGGAGGAGGAAAATGATGATGAGGAAGAAGAGGAAGAAGAAGAAGAAGAAGAAGAGGAGGAGGAGGAGGAGGAGGAGGAGGAGGAGGATTCTGAAGAATCTGATGGTAGCGAGGAATCATCAGAGGGTAATAAACAATCTTGCCCCCCTGGTCTACTGAAAATTCCTGTGTATTATTTTTTCCACCAAAAGTGTGGACAATATCTTCGATGCCTAGCTCTGACATTGAATGCCATATTATATACTAGGCTATATGATGATAGTGGTTAATTCTTATTTATTTCGTTTTTCTCAATGAAATTAGAAGACAAAATGAAAATTAGGGATATCATTATTTTTTCATCGTATTGCTTTTATTGAAAACTAAAAATGTTTAAAACAACAAAATAATCTATTTCCGAGTTTTTAAGAAATTATGTCAAAGTTGTCTTGTGTAGACAATATAATTGATGCAGCTGAAAATCAAAGGTAAATAAATAACACAAAATTATGAATTAAAAAGAAGGATTTTATTTCATCTTATGTTATATATTAAATTTGAATGAAATTAATTATATGCACATGTATGTCGGTCATATTTAGGAAATGCCAAAATTAATCAGCGTGGCGGAGATCTGACGATAAACGCATCAGGGTCTGCCAAGGTTAAAGGCAACAAAATGACTGGGTCGATTCAAAAAGTGATCATACATAACCATCAACCAGGGTAAGATGCACTACTGGTCAAAGGTTTGGGTACACTTGGTGTCAGCTATGTTCAGATAACTTTATATCATTTTCATGTCCAGCATTTCAGTCCGAACGTTGTTAAAGTAAAAAAACAAAAACAAAAAAACAAAACAAAACAAACAAAACAAAACAAAACATTATGCAAACAATGTATTCAATGATTAATATAATATAATTCTTCTTTGGAATTCAAAAATGGGTAAAAAAAATACAAAAAATGCAAAAATATGATATTCCACTTATTTATTCAAATTTTTAAGAAATTGAATATTTCCGTCAATTACAATCCTATCAACGTGAAATTTTGCATGGACGTTAAGGTTCATGTAAAATTCGCGCTGTAAAATTTTTAAAAAGCGTTTTGAAATATTCATTTATAAATCATTGTTATTTATGCAAATTAGGTGTCTATTTTTATATATTTATTAATAATTTATCAAAAAACATTGTTATGATGCCCAATCTCTTTTTAAAAGTTGCCGAGTATAATAATCAACAACATTGTGATAAGAAATTTAAAGTTTCGATTGCATTCTTGTGTATTCTTTTGTTCCATAAATTTCTTTTGTCTTCTATTGTTATTAACATGTATTTCTTACATTTTTGGAAACTGTTATGGTTTTAAAATGCAATAAAAATGTGCTATTTTGTTCTATTCATGTATCTTAATATTTTTTAAGACAATCAAGATGAAAACCGGTATAGAACCATGCAAGTATGGGCAATATTTTGCTAATATTTTTGTTAGTGTGCCACCTATCTAATCACCTACCTGAATACTGGTTTCTTATAGCAGTAACTCTTCATATAAGGACTAGATTAATCATATTCTGACTGGTTAAGGGGTCAGAACCAGTATAACCAACTGTATAAAACCCATATCTGATGTGCAACCACTTCCACTCCTACATTTGTATCTTGATAACTTTTTCCTTTCATGTATAGTGAAGCTATTGTTTTAATAATAAGTGCACACTGTGTTGTTAGGCTACCAGCATTGTATTATTTCCCGATATGTATTAATAAAGCAAAATAGTACATTTTCTTTCATTTCTAAAAAAAGAAAGACTCCAATAATGTAAGAAATACATAATAATAACAACAATATAAGACAAAACAATTTCAATTGAAACTTCAAGATTGTTACCACAGTGTTGTTGATTATTATACTCAGCAACTTTAAAAAGAGATTGGGCTTCATAACAATGATTTTTAATAAATTATTAATAAATATGTAAATATACACACCTAATTAGCATAAATAACAATAATTCAGGAATGAATATTTCAGAATATTTGTAAACGTTACAGCAGTATATTTCACATGTACCCTAACGTCCATGCAAAATTTCACGTTGATAGGATTGTAATTGACGCAGATATTCCACTTCTTTAAAAATTGAATAAATTAGTGGAATTTCATGCTTTTGCATTTCTTGTATTTTTGGTCCAATTTACGAATTTCAAAGAAGTGTGATGTAATATTCATTGAATATATTTTTGCACGATGCATTTTTTTGGTACTTTAACAATGTTTGGACTGAAATGCTAGACATGAAAATGACATAAAATGGTCTTAACATAGCTGACACCAGGTGTACCCAAAATATTGACCAGTAGTGTATAACATATCATAAATTTTGTGTCATAAAAAAACTGTAAAGCCCATTTTCAAAGAATTAATAACATGTATGAAGATTAAATTAAGACCAGGCTTTTGAATGATACAGACATGATGTATAATTTAGGAAATAATAAAATAGATTGCGTATTCCGGAGGAAATCATGTCATTGGGGGAATCTACAATCATGATAATCACACATTTATACTAATTTAAAAATAATTAAATGTTGTGTGGCCGTTTAAGTTAGTAAATATCAATTATGAACTTTGTGTTTAATATTTTCAGAAATCATCAATTATTCATTGGAATGTATACAATTACATCAAAATTCCTTTACCTATTATGATGTAAAAATATGGGAATGTCATGTCGTAGGGCTACGTCCGATTTCTCTGAATTAGATACCAAATAATGGAAATAAAAAGACAAATATTTCAAGCATATTTGTAAGCTTCATAATGAATATTCATATCATTTCTTCTTTGCTTCTATTTTTCCAATAAAGGGCATCATCTTCAAGCCGAGGGAAAGGAACAAAGCGGAAGGCTACTGGATCTAAAACTAAATCTTCCAGTGGCAAGAAGACGAAGAGAGGCAAAAAGAAATAATCGCATTTGATGTGATTCATCTATTTTCCCTTATTCAAAGTCAGTTGATCTTATACTGTTAATATCATGTCGTCATGATTCGAAATATGCTGTGGTAGTAGTCTTTCCATATCTAAATGTTTTCTATGTTATGCCAACAAACCGAATTTCCTGAAAGGACCAATAAAAATGAATCTGAATCTGAATACATACCTTTTTTTTAATGTTTTCAAATCGATACAATAATAATAATAATAATAATAATAATAGTGTATTTTCATATAGCATTTGTGTCTATGACAAAAAAAAAAATTATATTATTACTGCAGTTTTGTGTTTGCTTTGATCAAAATGGATAACCAGTGAGAATTCCTGCAATAATAGCGAATAATAACCAACTACTGTCTGTTCAAAACCATGGAAGAAAGATCATTATATTTCCAAACGACATATGATAAATATTTCTTAAGAAAGTGAAAAACCTTTTTATCTATTTTTATTTATTTATTTATTTTGAAATACAATCTTCATTGAAGGAACAATGCTACATAATACCCCGATATATTTGTTAATTGTAATAATATATCTGGTATAATGCTTAACTCGTACAATCAATCACAATGTAATTGCATTTATATTGATATGAAAAATTGTTAACTGCCAGGGGCTTTATACATTCCGGATGATTCATTCTTGGAATTTTATGTAAAACGAATTGTTGTTAATGTTTTGTTAGATAGTTACTAAATGTTTGTCTTTTCTTGTAATAATTTGGCGTCTCTTTTGTTATGATTTTCAATAAAATCCAGTCAACATACGTGCCTAACCTTTGTCAGCCGCAGGCACGTAAGTAGGATTTTTACGGGAGGGTTTCAAATCTGCAAAAGTGGACAAAGGTACATAACACTTTTTTCACGTTACGTCGGCGAGCAAAAGTACATCAAAACAAATTTCACGTCACGCTAGGGGGGGGAGGGGGGTGTTCAAAATTGTGCGTCGCCTTGAACGGCCCCGAAGAAATTGATAAGCAAAAAATATATATATATATATTATATATATATATATATATATTAACAAAGAAAAATACACAAACATTGTTCTTTACATATATTCCCTTTTTTCTATTTCTATCCTTTTTATTTGTTTTTGGTCAAGCGAACCCCTGCTCGCCAGCGGGGGGGGGGGGTCGTTCGAACCCCCGAACCCCCCCCCCCTAGTTACGGGCCTGAGCGCATCTGTAAAAGATCACGGTAAAGACTGAAATCAAATAAAAATTTTGCTGAATAGACGTTTTAAAAATGCAAACCTGAATTGATGTTAGATTATTATCTCTTAATGACAATACATATCTAAACAACATTTTGTTGAAGTTATAAAATTATTATAATTGAAATTAAAAACTATAAAAAAAGGAGTTATTTAACATTTTTTAGAATATACATGCAATTATCAAAAAAAAAATCAAAAAAATCATGCCTTAGTTAAGGAAGTTAAACACGACCTGGTTTGGACATATGTGGGGCATTTCATTAAAGGACTTGTCGGACATTTTATCCGACAAATTTGCTCTCAGCCAATCAGATGCAAGTTTTTCAGTAACTTATAACAGTTTGTCTGATAAAACGTCCGACAAGTTCTTTCATGAAACACCTCTGATGGTACCCGGGTAGGCGTTTAAAAAAAACATTGGCTGACTGGGATTAAAAACAACAACCATGATCTGAAATAAGAGTGACATCATTTCAAGTAAAGTCAATTCAATGTAATACAAGCAAAAATTATTTGCGTTGAAGATATGAAACATGATGGTTAGGACACTAAAGAATCAGTGGAATGCTTATAAGCATTACAAACAAAGTAAATTTAACAAGTGGTAAATAGATCAATCAAAAGTACTAACACAGCACACACACACACACACACACACACACACACAAACACCCACACACACGCACACACAAACACACACAAACACACCCTCACACACACGTATCCAATTACACTCTAAAAACTGAAGTGCTTCAGAGGCTGAAATCAGCCATTTTTAAAAAATGGCGTGACTTCACTGGGTCCCCGGGATGAGAAGCGCTTACGAGCACGTTAGACCAATTCACATCTCACGATTGCTAGCAGATCATATTGTTTCATGATGAACTTTCTTCAGAGTTGCCATGATCATCTACTATGCTTTCATAATTAAAGCATGTTAGGGAGATCTCCGTTGGTCTATTGGTAACGTCAGCGGTACTCTTCCATATCTAGGTGAACCCGGTTCGATTCCCAAACCAACATTGAACATTTTTTTGTTGGTAAATAAGCACTTGGGTAAGTGCTAAAACAACACTTCAGGTGCTGATTTAGCACTTCAAGTGCAGAGTGTAATGCAGTATCAGAAGAAGAAAATAGGGTAGAAAAGGAGAAAAGAAAGGGATAGGTAGATCGATGAACATACAAATTATGAACATGAAATATAATATTGACAAGACAATACAAAAAAAATCTCAGTTGCATCAGTTAATGCAATACAGACAAAAAGATACCTCATTACTGTACAACTCATACATATCATAGTAATAAAGATAATTTCATAGAAATGATTAAATATGAAAAATATGCAGAGGATGAGATAGACACAGAGAGAAAGGGGCACGGGAGAGGGGAAAATCAGTCAGAAAGGCGAGAAATGAGAGAAGAGGTAATTTGTATCGAGCTTTAACTTCAGGAAAAAAATCACATATAGGGCGATTCCACACTAGAACTTGAAAAAATGCCAAATTAAAAATATTCTTTCAACTAATCATAAGTGGTGTAATAATTTACTCTGATACCTAAACTTTATGGAAATTACAATTTTTTTTCCAAAGTGAATTTGGAAATGGATTTTTTTTGGGGAAAACGGTGGAATTTTCAATGTTCATAAATCTAACTGATCAACAGGTCGAAAACAAAAACTGCTTCAAACCACCGTAGAAAGAGCCCAAGAATATTAAAAAGTAGTACAAGTCAGTGGATTAATGTATCATGGATGGCTCTAAATAATTTAAAAAACATTTTTATGATGCTTAATGGGGTGAGTAATGATTATTCCGAACCTGTTTTTGGCAATGTCCCGTACGACACATGGAAATGCAAAAGTTTTCACCACACTTTTGATTTTGATGTTGCAATCTTGCTATTTCAGTTTCTCTATCTCTGACCTATGGGTAATCAATTGATCCTATTAGGATATAAAATTCGCCCTTCATTTTTCAATAAATGGCATTTTAAAGTTGTCCCGTACGACACACAATGTGTCGTACGGGACATGTCCCGTACGCCACACCATATATATTGCATTTCATTGGGATGTTATGATTACTACAAAGTCCACAAACTCTATAAGTAGGTATATTTGAATGGAAACACATTGAAGTGACATTAATTAAAATTGAATAGGCCTTTGTTTATCTCTAGTGAACATGAAATATGTGATTCCCACCATATTAACTGACTTCAAATACATGTATTCCATTGTAAAGGCCTTCAGCTGTACTGGTGATTTTCACTGGTCAAAGCTTTTAGACACAGGGTACAATTGATGTTTACCTTTTTTCATACCACCAAATTTTTGTTATTGGTATAATTAAGGAAAAGTCCATCCTTATTTCAAGTTGGTTCATGAAATACAGTTAAGTTTGACAGGTTCAGCACTCTACTTCTTTCAAACAAAAGAACAACACATCATCTGACCTATGGCACCAGAAACCTCCATCTTTCCTTACCTTTCATGTAATTATGATAGACAATATCAACTCTCACATTGTCTCAAAATATACACCTGTATATAAGTGCATCTGCGATTCTTTGCCAAACTTTTTTTATTTTTATTTCTTACATGAATACTATCCACTTTCAATTATCATAAGCCTTAAATGGGGGGGGCGGAGGTATAGCAATATGCTACACCTAGTCTTGTCATTTCTGAAGAACATGAATACAGAACCTACCAAAACCGACTACAATTCAGACAGGTGTTATAATCAAGAATCCTATCATACACAAGAAATATCACCAAAGCCTAATAAATAGCATAATTTATGCATATAGCCTTATTCTTTTGCCCAAAAACAAAAACATCTCAATGAATCCATTGTCTGTTACTTGTTCACTAACTATACTAGGTAGTGAATATGTCTCTGCGGGAATCTAATGTGAATACAGAATTTAAAATTTAATTTTAGTTTGACTCGTATACCTAATGTCATGAAATGAACCTATATATAGCTAAAAACAATAAAATACAAAAGAATATAAAAAAAAAATAATAAAATGAATTTTTCGAAATATCACAATCCTATCACATATAATAGCTGTAGGATAACAATCTGTTGCAAAAAAATAAAAAAAAAAAAAAAAAGGAATGCCAGTAATATGTGCTGTAAGTATTCAATACTTTCGTTTGGCAAAAGGGCTAAATTTGCATTAAATCATGAGCAAAACCACAGTGACATATACATATATATACCAATAACCTATAAATGTATAATGTAAATCATCACTGCTCACTGCCATTTCCACTTCAATATTTTTATATGCATCCCCTTCATTTCCATTCCCCTACCATTTTATATTCCTTTTCAATTTTGTGCCCCTTAAAGTGCCCAGGGAGCCACCTGCACAACCCCCCCCCCCATACGCCACTATTGCCTTGCACTGCCTTGTTGCGGATACAAAAAGCAGAAATTTGGAGTAATGCTTCGTTTGATTGACATAATCGTCCAATGTTATAATACTGCGCCCGACGTAATGAACATCTAACGATAGCAGTATCCACTACGACACACTATAGAACACATTCATTGCAAAATTATATTGACAGAAACTCATCAAGCAATAGTGCTTTCTAACACTCAATACTGCTCCTTTTAGTTCATAGAATATCATATATCAGACAAATTAATTGATTTAAGCAACGGAATTCAAACAAAATTAAAGAAATATACGCCCTCATTCAAGAGCTCCCGTACGACACATTTTGCATTGTCCCGTACGCCACAATATTCTTGAAAACTATAATTTGCTTATTTAATGTTTAATGCTTTATTCTGCAAAAATGTTTTTACTCGTTTCTTTCGATAACTGAAGATCAAATTTAGTTCACTTTTGATTTAAATTTCCTGTGCAACTCACAGACTTTTGAACACAAACCTGAGGCTTCCAAAAAAAAGTCACTTTTTCTGCGTCCCGTACGACACATTACTATATTCAATCTCTAGTTTACAGGATTTGTATTCAAGTCAAATCAAGTCTTGGTTCTTTTACCATTCTGGTAGTACTTCAGAATGACCATCAGTTACTGGAATATTTTTTGTTTTTTATTGTCAAAAAGCTGTCAAATGTTCTCTAAATGTCCCGTACGACACGTATGGAATATATGAGGTCATGTGTCACATGTTGGGGTATAGTAAAAGGGTGGAGGCGTTTAATACATTTTGGAGGAAAATTTATCACATTTTTTTCACATAGCTTGAAAATGATGCATAGTAATGAGCTCTGCAATAACTCATATTGTAGATAATTTACCAGGCTACATGTCTGTGAAGTTTCAGCTTTGTTATGCTAATAGTTTTAATACAAAGATAATTTGAGTGGAGTAGGGTAAGGGGTGGAGGATCCTACGGTGGAGGATCCTACGGTGGAGGCACGTGTTAACGCATAGGGAATTCCCATTTTTGTTACTTTCTTATTCTTTGTTGCGTTATATCTTTGCAGTCAATTGGTCTTATGTATTAAGTGATATATCATTCTCTTTGGAATTTACCTGGTTTTAGATAAATGTGAAGAAGATTTTCCAAGAATCATTTGATCAATTAATTAATCAATTAAAATGTGCTTAATGCTGCAATGGATAAAAAATTGCCACATGCAATTTTATAACAATAATTGTCATTTTTCGCCATTTTCTTTGCATGCATGTAGATACACAATCAAGTGGAAACATATTAAATTTTAGCAACTGAGCTGAGGTGAAGGGAGCTAAAATGATATATATACACTTTGAGGGGAGAGTGAATGACAGCGTTGCTTCGGGTTGAGAGGGCGGCATGTCTGGCCCGCTGGCTCCATAACAAAAAACTACATGAGTGATCATGCATAGAGGTTTCCAAATAATGTTTTGGTAGTCATAATCTAAACACTGTCTTCCTCTTTGCATTAAATTCAATATTATTATGAAGCATCCTACAAGCCAGGCCTGCTAGCCCACGTGCTCAAAGAATTTAGCGCGGACAGTCTTCATTCCTTCCATGGTCTTCGTGCGAGATGGTCATTCTAACCGATAATTAAAATCTTTTATATTCGCACTTCTGTATTTCGGTGTCCTCGCCCCTCGCTATTGCCTGTGTATAGTGATTGGAAAGTACTATTTGTGAGATTTTTTGAGATGATATCAGACCTCGTCACTTTTTCTGTAAACAATTTTTATAGCAAACAATTTTCAGAGCAAGACGTTGCCGAAGACAAAGGCGAAGAAGAGGTCGACAGAAACACGTTATCAACTATGCTGGTTTACAAACGGTTTAACTGGCGTTGAATCTGGTGTGACCATTATGCCATTTACGAGGAGTTTGTTACGCAATGTGTAAAACGAACAATTGTGGATTTTGACACTCCCCATCCCGTTAGCTTGTGTTATAATCGGCTATTGTTTCGGTTTTTGGAGTGGAGGAGCGAGGAGAAAATATGATTCTGCATAATTGCATGAAAGTGCTTAATTTTGCGTTGTTTGAAATTTCGAATTGTGTCAGATCTCGTGAGTTCGCGAGCAAACAATTGACATGTCAATGCATAGGAGGAGATGAGTTCGATCGCTTTTTGGGCTTTTTCAGTGATATTGCTAAAACACAAAACAGATTATTACGCCTTCTTCTTGAAACCCTACCGAGCGAACAGTACACGGGTATTGTGCGAACTACTCTATGGGCAGTCTCCGTGGTCAAGCCGCCGATCCCCTACGAGCCAGTCTAGGAATGCAGAGGCTTCATCGGGGATTCCATTTATGTGGGGCATCGATATCGGACAGCTAGCGCCAGTCACAAGATGCGCCGATACAGCGATCCTATCATGCTGCTTCTCGATGGACATGTCTTATCGTCTGATTATGTCGGTTTTGCAGGATCCCCGTTGCCACCCACTTGTGGAAGAGCTTCTTATGAGCACCGCTATCTTCTAGATTCATCAAGGGCCAATAATAAGCCTATATCCCGTCACACCTATGACACAGCGCTGTCGGCTCTCCAGAAATTCAGGGGTGATTAACGATTTTATATTGTTACAATTCTTTCTATATTTAAACAGAGGCCTTCTGGCTAAACATGGAGTAATCATAAATATTAACAACATTATTAACGAAATACATAAGGAGATAACAATACACTGATAAATCAACTTGAAAATGACATGTTTAATTGATGCTATAACAGATGAAGGACATTATTTCTAAGAACAAGATCATATGATATATATAGATATAGGCCCTATATATATTTAGAGATGGCATAACTTTATATTTCACACTATATCTTAAGATTAAAATTGATTTCCTGAGGGTGGTGTCTCACTTAATTCGAGGAGACGTCTCCGTGACGAAATCCTAGCTTTGTGTCACATGTAAAAAGGTATAAGAGGTCTTTAAAACTTAGACAATTGAGGAGAAAGAGGAGACTGAGAAGATTGAAATATATGGCAAAACCACGTTGACAAATCCGTCTCAAATTTGTTTCCGCGAAGTGCGTTACGACCCTTATGCATGAGTTTGAGTGTGTAGATTATTGGGAAATTATTCCATTCTTATTAATTGAAATGTCTATTGAACCATTCAAGAATTTACGTTGGGTAGACTACGGTGAGCATTTCAGGATGTCGGGTATGTACATTACCTATACCACAGACCATTTGGATCTCATTTCACATTCTCACAGGTTCATTTCCATGGATTTAATCCCAAACAAAGAATAAATCTTCTCTTTGATCTAAAGCTTGAAAATTGAACGATTGAATATGATTCAAGCCATGGCAATTTCAATCAAATTCCTCTAACAATATGCGCGTAGCTCTCCTTTGGGGGGGGGGGGTAAAAGAATGTTGTAGTTTTAATTTTAGAACCCAGCATTAATAATAATAATAATAATAATACGCCATATCTGCTACGGTATTCAGAAATAATAATACTAATATACTAAATAAATTATAATTCTTTGAAAACACAAATCCAAAAGGCACGTGTTAGTTTGACCAGACGGAAGAAAGATAAAAAGGAAGTCAAGGTCATGAACTCCAACCAAACATAGCTTGTTTACAAGCGAAGTGCATTTCTCCTGACTATCAGCGTGCATGAATAATCTCAAACCGGGTGTATTGTGCATTTACGGATAATATTCGGGATTTTTACTGCTCACGAATGTAATAAGTTTCTACAAATTATAGAGTTAATAACTTGATGGTCGACTCAGATTTTGATAGTCTCATGAATTTGTCACCAATATCGATCCTAACTAGCTAGGTAATAGATGTCACCTGTTCAATTTCTTAATTGTCGATGCATGGATACTAGTGATCACGATCAGTACTGCTTCTAATGCGATTTCTTAAAACATAATATTACTGCTATTTTAATCATACGCAATCTAATTTTATAGAACATTCGTCATAAAATTAAATATTCGTTGAGCCTTACAGTAAAACATCGAATATAATTGTGGGAATGATATATTGCTCAGCATCAACATTAATACTATAATGTTTATGAGCGTAAGAATTCAGAAATCATGACTAAATATTATAAACATTGAGGCGCTCAATGCCCTGTTCCTCTTGTACAATTCTTCTTTTTGTCTATTTATGGAGCAATACGACATACAGCTGAAAAGTGTGGGGGGGGGGGTAATTCGGAATATCATCGTTATTGTCTTTCCCTATACCAGAGTGGTCTGCTCTGACTTCTGGCAATAAGCATGGGCATGTGCAATACTTGGATTACAACGGAATTAAGATGGGTACATTAATTTGAAAAAGTTTATTTAAAGGAATAGCACTGCATGTTCTTACTATTAAATGATCACTTTTATTCATCTCGTATATATCTGGGCACAGATGTTCTGCTAATAAAAATTTCAGTATAATATTACGTTGCGGGTTTGTCAGCCTAGTGGATGGAAAACTGCCTGTTGTCGGTCCTTTTTCTTTTTCTTTTTCCCCTTTACACCACATCGCAGACAATGCAAGCTGCCATGTCACACTGCAGGTTATTGGCTCGTCAACAACATAACACCGGTTGTGCGGCATGGACTTCGCCTTTTATGGACATAAATCGCTACACAACATTGAGCACGCGGTCTCCTCGCCTCTCCATGTATTATGATGTGGCGCATAATGATCTGGTCATGTTTCAGTGATGCATAATATCTCATAACAATTTCTTGATAGCACCATCCAGACAATTTCAATGGGGTCAAATATTCGCTTGCACGATCGCTGCGTCCGGACGGGTGGACGGATGCCCACCCTTTCGTGAAACACCGGGGGGGGGCTTTCCTCAAAGGTGGTGAAGGAGGGGGGTACAAAAACCAGCACCCTTCGGGAACACCGGGGGGGCTTTTCTGAAAGGGGTGTTTAAGAGTCTGACCGCAGTGTTTTTTGAAAA
>CALNVZ010003425.1:41092168-41111722 GCA_940671915.1 Paracentrotus lividus | reverse complement strand
TTCCCCTCACAGCCAAAACATCCCGAATAGTCTAGCGAATCAAAGAATGTCATCCATCAAGATCATCTAGACAAAACATTTTGTCACATATAGTCTGAGTGCACTTGTCTAATAAGTATGGGAGAAAAAAGACAAGGACACTTCCCTCTGTTTTAATAGAACCTAATCTCCATCTCTCTCCTCCAAATACATTGCTTTTGCAGTCATTTATAACATGAAGATAGGAGGTGACTTTTCCAGAACGGGACATTTACAATTATGTTGTTGCGGTTTCACTTCTGGACAACACTCATTCATAAACCCTAACGACGTAAATCATACTACCCACTGCAACCAGAGACTCGGCTCGCATTTTAGATAATCTTTGTTTGCTTGTAGTTAACCTAAAAGTGGTCTGGTCGTCTATCATTCGATATGCAATTATAATAACAATAGTAACATAAACCTGGGGCATGTCCAGATAGATAGCAGATTTGATCACAATAAATTGGCATCTCGAACATCCTTTCCACATAATTATCACTCTTTTAAAGAAATTGTACATAACAGCTTTGAGGCTAAGAGTGAGTTCGTAGCTAAGATTCCTAGCAATGAAAAAATGTATTTCTCAGGTACGTTGTATCTTTTACATACCATCATTTGCAAAAGTTTAAGACCACCCTAAATTTTTGGGGTATTATGTTCAATGAGCATTATTCTTTTGTTCCATTGAAATATTATGTAACATGTTTTCCTGTCATGGTTCATGGGATGAGATTAATGGTTTAAGCTCATTTCCATGAATGTCTTTGCCTCAGAAGGTCTTCATCTGGCACTTTGTCTCTTATCCAGGATGGGAAAAAAACAGAGTCTAAAGTCAGGTTCAGAGGGTTAAATTAGTAACCCTTTTCCAGAAAGGCTACTCTGAACGCAAGATTAGTGAGAAGACTGGGTGTAGCAAGACTGTCGTCCACAATGCCATTCACAAATTTCGAAACGATGGCTCATTTTCCGACCGGAAGAGGAGTGGTCGTCCAAGAAAAACAACGCGTTGCGAGGACAACATGATGAAGAGGATTGTTGGAAGAGATTGTTCCATTTCCTGTCGTGACATCAAGGCCGAGCTGCAGTCTACTGGTATTACAGTCAGTAAGAGTACCATTTCTCGCCGTTTGAGCAAGGAATTTGGGCTAAAAGAATAATGCGCATTGAACATAATACCCCAAAAATTTAGGGTGGTCTTAAACTTTTGCAAATGATGGTATATGGGCAATTCCACGCCAACTAGGACATTTGTCAAAAATTAAAAATGTCTCTCTGATGGTTATTCTATGACCTATCACTTATCTAATGCCATGGGTGTTAATGGCTCATAAAACTCTTTCAAAATCAATTTAAATTATTTTACAATTTCGTTCAGATCCTCGAGAACTAGAACCACCATTAAAATTCAATGTGTGGGACTACATGAAAAAAAAAGAGAAAAGAAAAAGAAAAAGAAAAATTCACTAAAATTCAAATTACACAAGATTCTTTAGATATTTTTTCTTAAAACTTTCACTAAATGGAGAAGGGTGGATATATTTATGTATTTAAAGGTCAATAAGGACAATTAATTCATGATAAGGAGGTGAGATAACAAAATGTCACATAAAAAATACTGTAATGCGACTAACCGTAATGCGACTAACCGACATTTATCGATCTTTAAAGAATACTTTGAATTGTTTACCAAATCTAAATAGCTGACTTGATACTTCAATATGTTGGCTAGGAGGTGCAAGAAATAAAACTGGCAAAATTATTATGATTTGAGCAAATTTTTTTTTTTTTTTGTAACAAGTGGATTTTTTTTTTCCTTGTCCATTTTGTGTAATGCGACTAACCGATTTTTAACCTGTTGTGACGTTCACCAGAACAAGCCTGCAACATTTCTTATATTGTTGTTTTAAAGCTATGGTTGTTAGGTTTAAATCAAAGTATAAACGTTAAAGAAAGACTCATTCTTCTAAATCTGGTACCACCAAGTTACAAAATTGGCACTAAAAGTGTAATGCGACTAACCGTGGAATTGCCCATATATATTTCTTATTTTATAGGTAATGGTGCCATAATCGAGCATCACACATGACGGACTTGAACGCTTTGCAAGAAGCCACCATTATTATTAGGTCTATTATCATTTATTATTATGATGAATGGGCTATATTTTTAGCGTTTACTTCGGTATTCTTCGTTGTTGGAATGGAAGTTTTGTTGTATTAGGTCGGCTTTAATGCTTCGATAGACTCCAGGGAAAACAAATCCGACCATTTCTGTATTAAAAAGCTACAACCTTAGAAAGGGCATAATCTTCTTGCTAACCAAGGATTTGTACGTGCGAAGTATCGTTATCAGTGCAAGATTAACCAAATTATTGTACAAAGTGTTGGCTTATACTGCACAAGCGAGTTATCAGGTAATGAGTCTAGGTTGGCGATTTGGCGCGAGCTATATAGCGTCGTTGGCGGCATTTAGTCAAATGTGTGCCTAATCGCCAATATTTATGTTATTATTTTCTCTCTATAGGTATGCTAAGTTGCGATCTGTGAGGATAGAGTATGATTATTCCATGATAGAGATTATAATATTCTCTCACGGAGGAATGGTTTTTATGTTTGCTTCTTATTGTGTCACTTGTTTGTGTCGCCGAATGCTGGATTTATTTTTATTTTTTGAAGAAGTATATATAATATTGGCCAGACAGCGAGGGAACAGCCTATAGTTTGGTTCTCGGATACATTAGCGGTGGAAGAGGTCTAGTTTGCCCGAAGCTGGAAGATTTGTAATAAAGGAGGATAGTTGATTGGCCAACAAGCGGGGAGCAGCCTAGGGAGGGCCCCGAGTACATTTATGCGGTAACGAGCGCGTTAGTTTGTCTCTCTGTATATCTGGCAATAATTTGTGATGTATGGTAGAGTAAAATATATTGTCAGATTGAATGCGGGATCCCCGATTGTTACATTGAAATTTACATATGCATCTGTAGACTCTCGATACATCCGAGCTTGGACTCCTGATGCAATATTATTTATTTAATTTTTTCAAACGGTGGACAGTGTCTAACTAGATAGATGTCAGCACACCGGTCTCCCATATTTTGGTCCATTTCCATGATCGTTAGCTAATAATACACTTTTGCATTTGACTTCTATCAATAGTTTTACAGTTTAATTTGTATAATGCCTTACGTAAAGTAATCGTATAACTGTAGTTTCATCAAGTATCATGTTATTATAGTGTTAGTTTATAATAGTATTGAGATTAGTATGTGCTAGAATGAAAGTTCCAAAATTTATTGAAATTGTAGAGAGTTGTTGCACTCCAAGTAACATGCAAAGGATTCGTCCTATATTAAAAGGCCATGAATGAAAACAAGTGACTGCAGGAAAACAAGATTAGTCTTTTGTGTTTCTTTCTCCTTGTCTAAGTCTCAAAAGTGGAAATAATACTTGCATGAAACTTTGTTTGAGTTGTTAATAAAGTGTCAAATGACAGGAATTTATTGCCTCTGCCCTATTTTGCGACTATTTTTTCCTCTTTCACTCCTTTTTTGACATCCTTAGCCGATTGTGTACCACCCGACTCTGTTGACGGATAGAAAAAATCGATTTATTACAAGTTTAATATTTTTTAGAAGCATAGGTCCTCTATTAACACAATCCAAGATGATTCATTTCATGTTGGTGAAAAGGTGGTTTCCATTACCTGCTACCCTGCTACACTTCCAATTTCTGCTATACACCTTTTTCAATTTGGACTCGACCATTTATCCCGTTTCTGTGATTGGCTATTTTGCTCATGAATATAGGCTCTATCCACCTTTCCTGATAATGTTGCATAAGAAAGGAATGTAATTTGTGTGCGTGTACTCTGTGTGGCGCGCGATAAACGTCACGGAAAAATACGATACGACTCGTAGGATTTTTACTGCCAAATCTTGATCTGTAAACGCTTTTCTTTCTTTATCTCTATATTTATCATTTTCATCATTATCTGTTAATAATAAGGGCCGTCTAGATGCTTTCGATCGTTCTTAAATGTTGATTCGGGAGCGTACATATGGTACTACAAATACCAAGACTGTTGTCTGTGAAGCGACCGCAGTGAGCAGCGTCAGAGCTCTTCATTTGAAAGTCGTGAGTTCAAATCCGAAAACCGACGGATTTTTTTTTTTTTTTTTCTCTTCTTCTTCTTTGAGTTTGATTTTCTGCAGTCATTGACGTCTTCATTCACTTTATATAAAACAGAAAAACAACCTAAAAATAGATTTTTTTCTTTAAAGATAATCAGTGTAGCCTAAAGTGGCAGATACAGGATTTTCTAGAGAGTAGCCCTATGGGAACCCACTATTTTTTTCAAACACCCCCCCCCCCAAAAAAAAAAAAGAAATAAATATTATTAAAAAAAAAAAAATAGTTCACCTATTCTAACTTTCCAGTGGATTTTTTTTTTTTTTTTGGACACTCAAGTTAAAAAAAGTCACAAGTCACCACATTACGACTTTCATAAAAAGCCATTTAATTTATATTACTAATAATAATTAATTATTATATGTAATATCATATCATACAACTCTAATTATTGATAGTAATTATCAACTTTGTTATGACTATCGTATATTTTTTAATTTTCTTCTTTTCTTTTGGAGTGCAATCAATAATCAATTAATTATGCCTCGGCTCAAATTCAATTGATGGCTCGAACTGTCACACGTGTGATAACGAGAATAGTACATGTTTTTTTTAACTTGAGTGTCAAAAAAAAAAAAAAAATCCACTGGAAAGTTAGAAATGGTGGTGAACTATTTTTATTTTTTTTTAATAATTTATTTCTTCTTTTTTTTGGGGGGGGGGTGTTGAAAAAAATAGTGGGTTCCCATAGGGCTAACTCTCTAGAAAATCCTGTATCTGCCACTTTAGGCTACACTGATTATCTTTAAGAAAAAAAAAAAATCTTATTTTTAGGTTGTTTTTCTGTTTTTCAATAAGTGAATGACAGTCAATGACTGTCAGAAAATCAAACTCAAGAAGAAGAAGAAGAAGAAGAAAGAAAAAAATCCGCCTGTTTTCGGTTTTGAACTCACGACTTTCAAATGATGAGCTTGTGACGCTGCTCACTGCGCTGTCGCTTCTCAGACAAGTCTTGGTATTTTGTAATACAATATGTACGTCTCCCGAAATCAACATTTAAGAACGATCGAAAGCATCTAGACGGCCCTTATTATTAACAGATAATGATGAAAATGATAAATATAGAATAAAGAGAAGAAAAGCGTTTACAGATCAAGGATTTGGCTGTAAAAATCCTACGAGTTCGTATCGTATTTTTCGCGTGACGTTTATCGCGCGCCACACAGAGTACACGCACACAAAATTACACCTTCTTATATGCAAATACATTTATCAGGAAAGGTGGCGATAGGCCTATATTCATGAGCAAAATAGCCAATCACAGAAACGGGATAAATGGTCGAGTCCAAATTGAAAAAGGTGTATAGCAGAAATTGGAAGTGTAGCAGGGTAGCAGGTAATGGAAACACCCGGTGAAAAGATTAAAAGATTATTCGTCAGTAAAATTGTGGATTTTTTAAAACCATTTTACCTGTAACACTCTGTATAGCTTTTATTACACACCCTATACAGGCCCAAAAATAATTGTCAATCATCTTTCTTTCAATCTCTGCTTTCATACGTTTATACATGTCTGACTTACTACTAAGAAACTAGAGATGGTTGATTGTGACAATGTACATTTCTACAATTTTTTTGGACATGTAACGCATTTTACATCCAACTCATGACATGTGGCCATAAGATAAAAACAACTTATTTTGGGTCCGAACTTCCCCTGTTAAAGCCCAAGTATAGTTGTGGGAGAGAAAATTGCATTTTTCTAAAACTTACTCAACTTGTCCTCATATTGTTCCAATGACATATCAATACATGAACAAGCGATATAACCATGTATCATCATGATCATGCATGTGTTTCCATGATAAATTATAGTTAGCATAAACATGGGGAGATGTTCATCAAAATGAGACCATACTTCCTTCACTCTCACCCCAGAGCTGTGGGCATGCCACACCACTAATGACTGGTATGGCGTGTGTGCATTCTGTGTGTTCAGTCTGTGTATCAATATCATATACTGCACATTGCACTCTCTCCGGTGTCATCCTGTTTAGGCACGGCCACTCAACAGATCGATTTACACAGTTTTGTTGCTAACTTCAGGTCTTAGAGTGGATTTTATAACAAATCATTTTGTACACAGAGGTTATTTGAGGTATTAATTCATATTATTCTACTATGGAAGTAAAAAAAAAAAAAAAATATGTTATCCCAAAACTATACATGAGCTTTAACCTCCTCAGTACGGCGCCAGTTGTGCACACTTGAATAACGGTGCAAAATAGGGGCGACCACAATATGAAACAAAGGGCACAAAAAAAAAAAATTTGCAAATGATAAGGAAAATGGAATCCTGGGTCCACCATATGCAATCCCCTTAGTGTAACATGATTCATCGAAGCTTTTTGATATAGGCCTAGTCATTATGATGAACCAAACTAAAATAAACTGTTTTGTCGTAAACACTGACTTTCGAGTTTCTATATATCATCCACGATCATTATATCTCACTCAATTACAATTGATAACTGTTTGCCCAGCGTTGTTAGTAGGACATAAATAATCACACCTACAATATTCTAGAAACATATTAATATTAGCATTAACGTTGTTGCCAGATAAGCGACTTCAAATCACAAAAGATCTGCGATAGCAATCGGACGAACAAGTTGAGCAAATCATTTTTTACCCAATAAAATCTAGAATGTTTGTTATAATCAACGGCCGATTGTGCATGACCAACAACTGCATATACGTTTACAAAATTGTAACAGCATTATGAAAATATCCTATTGTACTTTCTTACAATAAACTGAAGAGCATTTCACAATGGCAGACTGATCCTATTCATAATGTGTGTGAATGCAAAGGCACGCCAGTATGCCTGGTGTTCAACCACCATACCAAATGACGAATTCTCACGAATTATTTTTGAAGTATCTATGCGCGCGGATAATAAGCTGCAACCAGTGGGCTTCGATGCTCACAACCCATACAAAGTACAAGGAAGTAATAACGGTGGTATATCATGTGTATATCCAGGCCTCAGAGTAAACGTAATGAATATAGTGTAAACTCAGAGTAAATGTACAGACACATTCATTTGCTAAATCAATTTAATTTATACTCTACTTTATGATGAATTTAAGGTAAAAGAATGAATTGAAACGACTTTTTTTCTCCATAGATTTATTTGTAAGGTGATTTGAGCAGCTGTGTGTTGTTATTTTTCGGTCAAATAGAAGTGGCTGGCAGATGCACGCTTCTTTTTATTTCATTTGATAAGTCATTTCTTAAAGGAGAATGAAACCCAAAGAGTCAGTTTAGTTATATAAAACAGAAAAAAATCAAAGAAACAGATCAACGAAAGTTTAAGAAAATTTGAATTCACAACAAGAATTGGTATATACATTACGTACATACCACCTAATTAGGCTATGTGTGATGTCATACATGAACAACTCGCCCATTTGAGTTATTTGGTGGACCAAAAATCTCAAAAATATCTCTTTTCCTCATTTTTATGGTAGTATAGACTCTTCGTCCATGGTTTATTTTGTTAAACCTACAATGCAAAAAAAAAAAAAAATAAAATAAATAAATAAAAATACCACATCTACTGGCAGAATTGATGAAAAGGAAAATTTAAGTGAAATATGATGTACAAAGGTAATGGGAGAATTGTTCATGTATGACATCAGACAAAATTATTTTGCCCGTTGCCAGTGTAAGGATCTACATAGCGGTAGTGATCAAAACATTCAAATGCACAAAACTTTCTTATTATTTATTCAATTTGTCTCATAACTAAACGGATTCATTGGGTTTCATTCTCCTTAAGTAGACGGAAATGCCATTTGATATTTATAGGATATATAGACAGTTATAATTATGATCGCGATGCCTCGTATAGTACAAAGTTCATTAACGTTAATTGTGATTCTAACATTGGACTGTACAGTTTAAATGGATATTGAGCAACAAGGCATTATCATACGGATCGTCTCGGCTCTACGTCGTTATAAACTGGTTTTATATTACTAGTACCCGGTAGGTATGAATTTCATGATTTTTAAAAAGATTGTACGCGTTGTATACAAGTTACAGTTCGTTTGTGCATCCTTTGAAGGTAGTCTTTATATGATCAATTTTGACAATTTTTGTGTGTGTATTTGTGTCTAGGGTACATGAAGGTAACATAGGCCCCCTAAGCTCATTTGCCTAATTTGCATAAAATTGCAAAATGACACACAGTCTCATCTTAGTTTATACACTGTCCGTCATTAAGGTGGAATATTTTTTTTGCCGGTATAGCGACATGATTTTGCTCTGACTTTAATTTCTTGAATATGTTTGTCCCTGCTATTACTTTTTGGGACCCTTGCTATATCTTGGACATTCTCCCAACCCTTCACGTGGACCTTTTTCCAAAAAAGTTTAGTCAACCCCCGTAATGCCCATTTTTGTCATTTTTTCTCATTTTGGGGCCCCTTTTTGTTTTCCCTGCCAATCAAGCCCCCCTCAGTCCTACCCCCAGGAAAATCGACTGAGGTGAACTGTTTTATATTGTTCTTTAAGTTAAATCTATATTTCTGGGGACAGGCTTAGGTCTCTTGTCTAGGGGAGGGATTGAAGTAAAAAACGAGATTGGTGAAAATTCGGAATATTTTATTCCATCTTTATGCTGAAAACAAAAGAAATGAAAAACCAGCTTTAACCCTTAAATATCATCATTTCCCCCTTAAATTTTGCTTAGCCTTGATGACAAGGCTGTAAATAGCCATTATTGATAAAATTTTATTTTGATTTATGTTTGGTTGAGATTTTACAATACAATTTAGGGAAGATAGAAATTTCCATGGTGTAAAAATGAATAAAATGAATGTTAAACCCCAATCAAAATAATTTTTGACCGCTTCCCTAGACAAAAGAGTCGAGCCTGTAACCATGAATCTAGATTTAATTTAAAGAACAATAACAAATCTCCACCTCAGACGTGTTTCCTTGGGGTAAGACTGAGGGGGCCTTGGTGGGTCGCGTGAACAAAAAAGGGCCCCAAAAATAATAAAAAAAAATGACGAAAATGGCCATCTTCTGGGGGTGACAAACTTTTTTAAAGAAAAGTCCCCGGGAAGGGTTGAGGGAGCGTCCAAGATATACCCAGGATCCCAGAAAGTGAAAGCGGTGACAAACACATTCAAGAAATTAATAACGGAGCAACATAATGTCGCTTGAGCCAGAAAAAAATATTCCACCTTTATGACGAACAGTTTAAGAATCAATAACTACTGCTCTAACTTTTATTGTGAAGAAAAACAATTGTCACCAACCCCCTGTCTGCAATATTCAAATGTTGACGTCATTACCAAAGTGCCCATATTACCTGCATGTGCAGGTAATATGGGCACATGTATTTAATGTATATTTTAAAATCTACAATGACTCTACAATGTCTGGAATTTGCTTAAAATGTTGAAAATCATTAACTTTAAGATATCATTTGAAATTATAAGACCCTTATTATTTTAATATTATTTTCATTATACAAGTCAATATAGGCCTAAAATAAGTTATTTATATTAATTATACACTGTGAATATACCCCCCAAAAATCGTAGCAAATAGATTGATGGCTCATCCCAATACTGGGTACCAGAAAAATTTCCGCCATTTTTGATGGCCCATATTACCTGCACTAATGTTGATGTGTCAGGTAAGCATTCAATGCAACATTGCACCCCTTCGCTACAACAAATTGACATGTACACGCTAGTATGATCAAAATGAAACTATAAGCTTACCAAATATACAAAACAATTTAGGTTACCCCCTCAAATACTCTTTCACCATCACATTCTGTGAAATATCAAATTTTACATCAGGGTAAAAAATGCCGTATGTTTTACGTACCTGGTTGGTTTTCAGCAGTTTTCTCAGAGAAATTTCGGCATCAGATGCTCTCACGACGATACATTTTCGTATACAGTTCATATGAACAACACTATGGTGCTCACACCGGTCATCGGTCACCGGTCGACGGTCACGACATGATTTGCTTCAGGTGGCCCATATTACCTGCTGGCCCATATTACCTGCATGTACCCTATGTGTGTGCACTTGTTTCTTTGATTGACTTCTTTTTATTTAGGGTGAAATGCACTGTAACGGTTACGTACCTAAAACTGGGTAGCGCAATTATGTTTTTTTTTTATTATAAACACAAAACAAAGAGAAAGTTCCCCCTATTTCAGATATCAATAATTTTTGAACCAGGAGGAATTAATAAAAAATCTAATTATATGTCCATGTAGGGAATTTAATTAGCCACAGTGGCAGCGAAATTGAGGAAAAATCATTTAGTCATGCTTCAGTGAGCAATGGTTGAATGCAAAAATGTCATTTTTTGAAGTTCACAAGCCTAAAATAATAATAATAATAATTGTTACATTTATATAGCGCTTAATACATATATCCACTTTGGGGTTTCTAAGCGCTTTTAGTGTTAACTAATTATTACCCGGCTTAGCTAGGCTACCCCAAAAGGTGCTCACAGCATTCAAGGAATTGCTTCCTACCGGTACCCATTCACCTCACTTGGGTCAAGTACGGCAAATTTGCAGGTTAACACCTTGCCGAAGGATGCTAGTGGTATGGACGGGATTCGAACCGCGTACCTTGTGATCAAAAGTCCGCTGACTTATCCACTCGACCACACCACTCCCAGACAACTTTTATTCAATGATAACGGACCCATTTTTAGATTTTTAACATTTTACACGTCAGAATGTATGCAAAACATGCTTCCCAATAATAATATTATACGGAAACGAAAGTGAGCATGCAGCAAAATTGCCCAAACTGCGATTTTTACTTCTTTGCCATGGTATCATCCATCAAATGTGAAGGAATTCCTGTTTTGGAAGTGTATGCAACCAATATCCATTCATTCACGGTTGAATGAACCCATCAATCAATAAAAAAAATAGGCCATTTTAGAATTACGAAGAGTCATTGTAGTAATTTTATGCACTAGAATGTATCTCAATAACATTTTTTTTGGTTTTATCTATATTCTTTGGGCTCGTGTTAATGATCCTATGGCATTTATTTACAAATTCATGCTTCAGTGAGCACGTGAGACAGGACAAGCCCCTTTCTCACGTATGGATTAAAATTAAAATTCTTACTTTTATTGAAAATAACAATTCTTTTGGGAGAGTACTTTTGATTTTATTTTCATAAAAATCCCGATGTTTCACGCCTCAGTGGGCACAAGATACAAGAAAATCATGCAAATGAGAAGGGCTTCGCCATGGTTCAGTGACTTTTCGAATACGTAATTTGAATCAAGATCATGTTAGTTCGAGACGAGTTGAAGCTGTGTGCCAAGTTTCGTGACATAACTCATGGTAGAATTAACAATAATCATCAATGAAATTGGCAGAATTTCACATTTGTCAGGTATTGATTTCCTCCTGACCTCCATTGATTTTATGTACAGAGGTTTAACAAAAGTTTAACAAAAGTGAAATTTGGCATATTTTAATTGTTAGTTTTTGTCCATTTGACTGTAAATAATTTTATGAAACTTTTTTTCAAAGATTCAAGATTCAAGATTCATTTATTTCACTCAATATTAAAAACAACAAATGTCTCTGACATATGTTGAACAGTACATATAAAATACATATAAATACATGAAATGTACACAATTGAAATAAATAGGAGGATCAAAAAAAAGAAAACAAGAAAACAACGGAATAAATGATGGGGATCATGATTAAGATCGTAATATCTTGGTTATTCGACCCGAATAATTATAATTGCTAGAGGTGCTATCTACTTCGCGATACGTCCCCGCGACAGAACAAGAACCCTTCTCTGCGACGGACAAACAGTATCAGAGAGCGCCCCGAGACGCCCAGAACGTCTCCGCGACACTTTATGAAAAAAAATCATCCTGTCCCGAAATCAGGAGACTCCGAGACTCTCGGAGATTCACAATTGTCGCGGAGACGCCCGGAGACATCCCGGAGAAGCCCCAACACCATCCATCCGTCGCAGAACGAAACCTCCACTCCGCCACGGGACGCCCCGCGAAGCGAGACAGACCCAAGATTAAATTGCATTACAAAACAAAATACACGAAGAGGGTGGTCATTAAAAAAGAGAAAAGGAAGGTTAAGCCGAGAAAGACCCACTAAGAGAATTGTAACAAAAAAAAAAAAAAAAAAAAAAATCACATCACAAAAAAAGGCCCATTTTGAATAACCTTTCTCTTGAATTGCATTTTAAAGACGTTAAGTGAACAAGATGATTTGAGAGAAAGCTGGTAAAGAATGTCAAAGCTTAGATCTGCATAAAAAATGGTATTTATGAAAAATCGTTTGTTCTTACAAAGGGTATATAAAAGTCGTTTGATAGGCGAGTAAAGCTAGGAATGTGTTTCTAGTTAAAGAAAAATAACGGGTAAGTGAAGACTGGATAATTCTCCTTGACGGAATACATGAACATTGCTAATCTCAATTGATACAATTCAAATATACTCAGGAGCTAGTAACTGATTAATAAGGCGTTACTGGTAGCAAGAAAAGGGGCATTGCATATTAGTCTCTCTTCTTTGCAGTTTGTATATTCTTGATAGGTTCTGTTGTGAAGTTGCAGCCCAATGACAATGCAGTATATAATAAAGGATAAATTAATGTGTAGTACTAGGCGATAACAAAATATTCTTTGGGCAGGAAATTAATTTGTTTAAGACCACAACATTTCTTGAAACTTTTTTACTAATATATTACATGATCATTCAGGACAACTTGTTATCATTTGGATACAAGAATTTTGTGTTGAAACTAATGAGTATCTAGAGCATTTAGATATAACTTTATCTTAGGGGTTCAATTTTCTTTTAGTGAAACATCATATGTTTTGCTTGTATTTAGGAAGTAATCTTATATTTCTAGCCACTTTACTAACATGAATCAAGTTCATTATATTCAATAGGTTGATAGAGTATCCTCATGTTTCAGGGAAAGAGAGGTAGTATGTCGCAAGAGGACAATAACGGTTTGGAAGAAGATTTATGAATAGCATTTAGAATATTAGAAAAAAGGAGAGGGCCAAGAATTGAACCTTGCGAACTCCACCTGAAATATTTTGCATTTGGATTTAGAGTTTATATTACAGAGAATGTTACGAATTATCCAATAGCTCTGAAACCATTTACAGAGTCAATTCCTTATGGCCTAAAAATAATTTATCAATCCAATAATGTTATGATTTAGAAGTCATAGGCTTTTGAGAGGTCGTTATACACACTCACTGTATTTCACGATTTTCCATAGCTCTTGCAAGTTAGAGTAACTCAAAGAGTGCAGAAGAAGTTGATATGTTTGGACCTAAACCAAATGGTTGGGTATAGCAAATCTAAATTTATCGGATAAAACTGACTGGAGGGGTTATAACATCTTTTCAGGATTTTCGAAATATGGGAAGAAGGAAATAGGTCGATAATTACATACAGATTTGACTGCCCTTCTTATAAGTGGTATACTTTAGCAACTTCATTTGTCAGGAAATGTACCATTTTTGATGGATGAATTAATATAACACATAAGGTTTAGATATTAAATTGAATAATCTTTTTACCACGTTACATGAATATCATCAAACCTGGACTGGTGCCATTTTTCATTTTAGATACATATTAATGATTTCATTTTCAGAAATGGGTTTACAAGAAAGTATTTGGGTATTTTCAACTAAGAGTGTTTGGCAAGTGATCTGACTGAACTAAGTTATGAGATTCTGAAAGCATATTAGATGCCAATTAACAAAAAAGTCATTGAATTTTGCAACAGCTTATTGAAATATAATCCTCTGCTTTGAATTCAGGTAGTTTAGATTTTTTATTTTTCCCTATAAATTGTTAATAACTTTCCAAGTCCCAGACATATTTCCATTAACATCTTTGAATCTCTGATTGTAATAAGTCTTTTGGGCTATCCGTATTTCTTTTGTAACAAAGTTACGAATTGATTTATATCTGAATTTGTTTTCATTTGTAGGGTTTTTAAAAAACTTTCTGTAAAATCGTAGTCTTTTATTACATAACTTTCGGAGGTAAAATGAGTACCATGGTTTTCGTGGTTTCTTTTGTTTACGTAAAAGGGTTTCAGGTAAACATTCGTCATATAAAGACATGAAAATTGAAATGAAGCTGTTGCACATAGCTTCAACTGGTCTCTATATAACTAACATGATCTTTACTCAAATTTCCTATGACGAAGCCCCAAATCTACTTTTTTTTTTTCATGATTTTTTTGTATCTTGTGCCCACTCAGGCGTGAAACATCGGGATTTTTATGAAAATAAAATCAAAAGTACTCCCCCAAAAGAATTGTTATATTCAATCAAAGTGAGAATTTGAATTTTAGTCCGGACATGAGAAAAGGGCTTTTCCAGTCTCACGTGCTCACTGAAGCATGAATTTTTGAATAAATGCCATAGGATCATTCACACGTGTCCAAAGAATATAAATAAGACAAAAAAAAAATGTTATTGAGATGCTTTCTAGTGCATAAAATTACTACTCGAAAATCTAAAATGGCCTCTTTTTTTATTGATTGATAGGTTCATTCAACCGTAAATGAATGGATATTGGTTACATACACTTCCAAAAGAGGAATTCCATCATATTTTATCGAATATACCATGGCATGCTGCAACCGTGAAATTTTACGCAAATTTCGTTTTCGTATATGGGGAAGCACGTTTTGCATACATTCTGACGTGTAAAATGTTTAAAATCTGAAAATGGGTCCGTTATCACTGAATCAAAATTGCCATTTTAGGCTTGTGAACTTCAAAAAATGACATGTTTGCAAACCATTGCTCACTGAAGCATAACTGCATGATTTTTCCTCAAATTCGCTCCCATTGTGGTTAATTAAATTCCCTACATGGACAAACAGTGTCCCCCAAAATTATTTGAAAATATGGAATTAAATAAATCGATGTTGGCTGGAAATTTTAATTACTATTTATATCAAATGGTAGGTAATGTCACTATCACCTATTAAATCTCAAATTTTCCGTCAGTCTCGGGACTTCTAGGCCGCCATTTGCAATTTTCATTACCCAAAAATTATTTGTACACTTCAGAAGATGGGTTTTTAAAGGAGTGTTTAAACATTGTTGGGGTATTCTTTGGCTTCCAGGGCAGTCATCAACCTTCTTGGCATACTGTCAACCAATTTAGCACTCATTTCACCGCCAATACAATTCCAAGTGTGCTGGAGCATGTCCTGGAGCTGCTGGATGTTGGATGGTCAGTCTAGAGGGCGCTGTCGCTCTAGATCACTTCTCATGTGCTAAATGGAGATTAAATTTGGGCTGCGAGGTGCCCTTTCTTGCAGCTTAACATGTTTCTGTTGCAATATTGCTTTAATATGGTTTGCTGTGTACTTGGGGTCATTGTTATGTTGGACCGTAAATTGACGACCATTCAGATTTGAAGCGGATGGGAGTATCTGAGCCATTCTGAAGGGCAAGAATATCCTCATGGCTTCAGCATTCATGATGCCATGTTATGAAATTTATCTCTCCAACTCTACTGGCTGCCATACAACTCCAAATCATCAAACATCCTCTACTGTGCTTCACTGTTGGCTCCAAGCATGACTGACTGAAAGCTTCATACAAGACACACATGGTCCCGTGCATCCTATGCAACCACTTTTACACTACTTAGGTCTTAGGACAGAGTGCTGGAACTCCGCAGGCTTGTTCACATGTTGTTTTGCAAAAGCATGACGCTTTTTTGTTACTGTCCCTTACATTTGGCTTCTTTCTTGCCAATTATTCCACTTATAGCCATGTAGCCATTTAGCCTGTTGCAGACACTCTTGAGGGCACCCAGTCATTCCTCAGCCTCTGTGTCCTTGGATACAATTTTCTTTGGTCGCAAATTGCAATATTTCATTGCTTACTGTCTGTCCATCAATATCATCATGAAAACTGATGTCCATGAGACTATTTTTGCCTCTTAGAGGCTCCCACTTGCGTAAAGGCTGATTGGTCTTCAAGTTGATTTCCAACATAACAGGGACCCCAAGCATGCAGCGAAGCACATTTAAGCATTATTTTAGCAGAAACTTGTTAAGAAGCTAGAAAAAGCACCTCGGATCCCACATTTAATCCCCATTTAACACATGGGAGGTGATCTAGAGCGACAGCGCCCTGAAGACTCACCATCAAACCTCCAGCAGCTCCAGGACACGCTCCAGCGAACGTGGAATGGTATTGGCGGTGAAATGAGTGCTGAATTGGTCGACAGTATTCCAAGGAGGTTGATGACTGCCCTGGAAGCCAAAAAAGGCCCCCCAAAATTTTTAACACTCCTTTAAAAACCCATCTTCTGAAGTGTGCAAATAATTTTTGGGCCTTGAAAATTGCAAATGGCGGCCTAGAACTTCCGAGACTGACGGAACATTTGAGATTTAGGGTTCAGGTGATGGTGACATTACCTACCATCTGATATAAATAGTAAATGAAATTTCAAACCAACTTCGATTTGTTTAATTTCATTTTTTCAAAGTGTACAACTAATTTTTGGGGACACTGTATAATTAGATTTTTAAAATTCTTCCTGGTTAAAAAAATTATTGATATCTAAAATAGGGGGAACTTTCTTCTTGCTTTGTGTTTATATATAAATATACCTCAATGCTTTAACACATACATGTGTGATATATTGTATTTGCCTACAAATTTCCCCTTTTTTGGGTTTCAGATAGAAAATCAATACAACCATGGCTGGTATTCCGGATGGAAAAGGTAAGACGAATGACTCTTAGTGTTATAACTAATAAGCAAAATTTTAAAATATGCATTAATGATCATAGATGACATCAATTACTTTTACACCTTGGTTTGCAGACATTTCAGTAGAGGTACATCAAAGAGTCGCAAAAATTGTTTGATAAAAGCACGCATATCAAAGAAATAGATATACTTGTGGTAAATGAAAATACATGAATGAATCATTTGATAATATGCAGTTAGTGTGAGCTATCATGTATAAAATTATTATTGCAATAAAACAGAATCATGAATCATACTGAGTATATTACATACTAAATTTGTACATTTTGTCTCCTTATGTGACAGGAAACATTCTCAAAAACGCAACATCTTTATTTGCCGAGCTTTCTAAAAAATATCCACGCAACAACTATACATTGTTCTGCAATGAATTTGGTGTAGGTTTTGACCAGGCGAATGACATATTAAAAGGTCAGAACTTAGGAAATCAAGAGAGCGCCTTAAAACAAGTTCTGAATATGTGGTTAACCAGTGGCAAAGATGTGGACCGGGCTAAACTTGAATCAGCTCTCGAAAATGCAGAAACTGGAGGGTTAAAAAGCATCGTAAGAAAGCATTTCAAAAAAGGTGAGTTGTTCGTTGAAGAAAGAGATCCTAACTTTACATGACATTTTAAAGATAAATTATCATAAACGGTTACACGTATCATTTTGTTTTCAATTCTAAACAAAGGAAAAAGAGACATACATAATGACGAGCAGTGTACTCCATCAGTTAACAAACCCCTCTTCAAAATGTTCACCAATTACACATTGTCAGATTGTAGACATAATACCTGCAATAATATGGCAGGCAAAACAATACATATTTTTTGGCGACAGCGGATACTTTCTGACCGTGGAAATTCCTCGATCATCAAAAGAGAAAGTATGGAACTATGGAGGAAAGTTGCTATCCCAGAAAAGTAAATTATCACAGTTTCGTATCTTGGAATTTCCAAGCTATATCCTTATTCCTCACTTTACCTGTATACGTTTTTTTTGTGTGTGTGCATTCTCCTGATTTTCGGCGTCCTCTCAGCAAACCCAGCTGGAAAGAACACAGCGTCCCACAGCAAAAAACAAACAAACAAACTAACATCAGGAATGCCATATTTTTAGTCAAGCTGGAGCAAATCTGTATTTTCCCGTGAAGGGGTGCATTTTCTTTTTAGAGTGTATATTTAAGAAAATTGCCTCTTTTTTTCTCTCTCTTAGATGCAGTTAACGATGAGGAGGAATCTTCCGAAGGTAAATTAAATATTTCAATGAATTCTCGTCTTTAGTAACTCTCTAGTACGGCATATATAATATAGACAATAAACATGGAAAATGCTGCTACTGCTATAACTAATAATGATAATACATACAATTTATACAGCGCTTAGTACAATTTTTACATGATTTTCCTGAGGGCTTGGTGTTAACAATGAAATTAGACAATAAATGTTTAAATGTGCCAGAATATAGACTCTACAGGGCGATTCCACACTAGAACTTGAAAAAAAAAGCAAAAATTAAAATATCATTTCAATTAATCATAAGTAGTGTAATATTTTACTATGATACCTAAACGTTATGGAAATTACAAGTTTTTTTCCAAAGCGAAGTCAGAAAAGGATTTTTTAGGGGGAAAACGGTGGAATTTTCAATTTTCATAAATCTTACTGATTAACAGGTCGAAAACAAAAACTGCTTCAAATCACTATAGAAAGAATGCAAGAATATTCAAAAGTAGAACAAGTCAGTGGATTAATGTATCATGGATGGCTCCAAATAATTTTTAAAACATTTTTATGATGCTTAATGGGATGAGTAATGATTATTCAGAACCTATTTTTGGCAATGTTCCGTACGACACACAGAAATACAAAATTTTTTACCACACTTTTGTTTTTGATGTTGCAATCTTGCTATTTCAGTTTCTCTATCTTTGACCCATGGGTAATCAATTGATTCTATTAGGATATAAAATCCGCCCTTCATTTTTCAATAAATGGCGTTTTAAAGTTGTCACGTACGACACACAATAGGGTGTTTTCGCTGGACTACGGGGGAGCTTATCTAGAACGTTAGCATAGAAAGGGCTCTATTTTTCAAATACCTGCAAACCATCATTTTTTATCTTCTTCAATAACTTTGAATAAAAGTTTCCAATGGTAACCGCACATGTACTCTTTGGATTCAATCAGTACAAGGGGCTTTGATATACAGTGCGACACAGAAAAACAAAATTAATTTTTAAAGCATCTGTCTTATTAAAAAGTTAGAGTTTTGTTACTTTGGTGTTTATTTCATAATAATCAGTCACTCTATATTCAATAAATTATTATCTCAAACGTATAAGTGTGTTGCAACGAATGACTGAGCAATTAGGTTTATAAAAATCGTAAAAATTGTCTAATAGTATATACCAAGTTTGAGCAAAAGCAACCCTTGAAATCACGTAGTCTTTTTAAATATGTTGTCCCTTATGAATATACCCAGGAGGACTGACCTAAACAATGAATGAATGCTCAGAAGCCAGGGTTGCTTGT
>CALNVZ010003425.1:41076942-41088671 GCA_940671915.1 Paracentrotus lividus | reverse complement strand
AAATTTTGAGTTTATAGCGTGTTTCTGCTAGGAATGGGAGCCTCTGTTACAATTGCCCCGTGTTACATTTGTCCCCGGTCTCCCCTATGCGAAATGCAATCAAATGCGCAAACATAGTTCTTTTTTTTTCATACCAAGGTTTTATTGTGTCAAATGTGTCAATGTGCATTACAGGTAGCCTTAACCCCTACAAAAATGTCCTGTGGTATTCCTATGGTATTTCCGAATGTCCTGTGGTATTCATATGGTATTTCTGAATGTCCTGTGGTATCCCTATGGTATTTCTATGGTACAATAAAATACCATAGAAGTACCATAGGGAAATACCACACAGGAAAAGGGTACCATAAGAATACCATACAGCAGTGCTGTGGTATTTGGCACAAATACCATATGTATGGTATTGCTGTATGGTTTTTGGCACAAATACCATATGTATGGTATTTCTGTATGGTTTTTTGGCACAAATACCATATGTATGGTATTTCTGTATGGTTTTTTGGCCCAAATACCATATGTATGGTATTGCTGTATGTTTTTTTTTCACAAATACCATATGTATGGTATTTTTGTATGGTTTTTTGGCACAAATACCATATGTATGGTATTGCTGTATGGTTTTCTGGCACAAATACCATATGTATGGTATTTCTGTATGGTTTTTTGGCACAAATACCATATGTATGGTATTGCTGTATGGTTTTTTGGCACAAATACCATATGTATGGTATTGCTGTATGTTTTTTGGCACAAATACCATATGTATGATATTGCTGTATGGTTTTTGACACAAATACCATATGTATGGTATTTCTGTAGGTTTTTTTAGCACAAATACCATATGTATAGTATTGCTGTATGGTTTTTTGGCACAAATACCAAATGTATGGTATTGCTGTATGTTTTTTTTTTGCACAAATACCATATGTATAGTATTTCTGTGTGGTTTTTTGGCACAAATATCATATGTATGGTATTGCTGTATGGTTTTTTGGCACAAATACCATATGTATGGTTTCTTGGCACAAATACCATATGTATGGTATTGCTGTATGTTTTTTTGGCACAAATACCATATGTATGGTATTGCTGTATGGTTTTTGACACAAATACCATATGTAGTGTATTTCTGTATGTTTTTTTAGCACAAATACCATATGTATAGTATTGCTGTATGGTTTTTTGGCACAAATACCAAATATATGGTATTGCTGTATGTTTTTTTTTTGCACAAATACCATTATGTTATTGATAGTTGCGTTGTTTTTTTTTTGACAAATGCCACATGTATGGCACAAATGACCACATGATTGAAAGTTCCATTAACGTGTAAATTTGTCTTAACAGCTCAACGTCTCGGAGCGACGAAATGCACTTTTTTTTTATTATTATTTTTTATTATTATTTTTTTAACTTTCATATGTATGGTAGTTTGAACTATGGTTCTTGGCATAGCACATGTGAATGGCCTCTTGTTACAACTCGCCCCGTGTTACTAATATTGTCCCGGCTCTCTACCATCAGGGGCGGCGATTTCATGTGAGACGTCAGGGGTTGGGAGGAGAACGGAGACCCCGGAATGGGAATTATTATAAGACTCGAACGGAATAGCTTCCTAAATATTTGTATACCAAATCGAAATAGAGAATGATCTATTTCACAATATTATGCAGGAAACTAATGACATTTTAAGATATTAGGGTTGGAACAAATAAAACATATTCGCACAAAATACGACTGAAGACATACTTAAATCGTTAAATCAATGTTATTTTGTTATATGTTGTGAGCGCGAAAGCGCGAAGCTCTAAAATTTTGCTCTATAATAACAATTATCATTGTATCACTAGCTGATAATCTACTTATAGAAAATTACATTCGAATAGCGCGTGAAAATCTCATAATCAACATATATATACAATACTATAATAGACTATTAAAGATAAACATATATACTATATTAGTTTTATTAATTATAGTATAATTATGTTGATCCTTTCTGAATATGTCACTTTATATATAACAGATACGGACCTGAAAAAAAGATTTAAAAAATTAAAATATTATTTCCATCACAATTTGGAAGTGGGCCAATACAAAATTTATCCAAATTATTTATGAAAATAAAACAAAATAAAGCTTTGAAAATCAAGGGCACGTCCCCCTGATTCGCCAATTTTGGAGAGGAATTAATTTACACTAGATCGGAATATAAATAGCACCCCAAAGAGACATATAATATAGCTAATATTCAAATTCACAATAGAACGACCTCCTCACACATTATGCCCAAAGTTACAAAATAAAGCGTTTGACAAAATAAAAGAATAAATGATATAGGTGACCTGAAGAAAGATTATTAGTTTAATTATGTTCTGGTGTTTTTTGTTTGCAAGCGAGCGACGAGCCGAAATTTTGCTTTCTTAATAACCTGAACTTAGTGTCATTTTACGCACCACTGTGCTCTTTCGTCTATATGTATGTATCCCCCCTCCCCTATACTTTTGGTTAAGCTTTAAAAATCGAGGGTGGAACGATCCCCAGAAAAAAAATCGATGGGGGGGGGGGGGGACCTCGATGTCCCCCCGTCCACCCGGGACGGCCGTCAATACCTACGTTGTGTATAATTTCAAGGATTTTTTTCTAAGGGATATCTGAACAGAATGACTAATGGTTGTTTGACCAGTCGACTGATTAGACGAAATGGGAATAATTAGACCAAATGTAATTTGACGAATTGAGTTGAAGACAAAACCAACGCACAGGGATGAAACAACGGGCATTAGTCAAAGTGGATTTATGGCAGTTTATGCTAAGTTGGTAGTCGTATGGATTCCTGTGTACTTCGTGGGTACATGGTAATTAGCGTCATTTGACTACAAGTTTTTAATGCACAATCGTATTTTGTGAGCTTACCTCATTAACTATAATTGCCTGATATTGATTTTACTTTTAGAGGAATATACTTTCTAAACACACAAGTAACCATCAAGAGTGATAGTTTTGACATTCATTAATCATCAGAATATAGAAAATAACTAACTTGACAAAATATTTTGCTAAATAGTGGTATATATACCAGTAGTATAGAATCCTTGGGTGTGCAAGCGCAGTCCTCGGGTAAACGGCGCCTGTGGTATCCTGATGTAACGGCGTGTGGTGTTCCGTGTCGCACGGCTATGCATATGCCTGGTACTGTGTGCGGTTTGATGTGTGGTACTAGTTTGGGATATATTGCTAATTCAGGTATTTTTTGCTGTAATGGTACATTCTGTATGGTTATTTTTTTGTGTACTGTGTCTGCAAATACATAGGATCCTGTGTATTTGTGCCGAAATACATACGGAAATCCTATGGTATTTGCTTGTATGGACTTTGTGTGGTATTTGTGCCAAAAACCAATAGAGAATCTATGTATTTGGCTGTAGGTTACTTTCTAGTATGGTGGATTTGTGCCAAAAAAACCATAGAAATCCTATGGTAATTTTGGCTGTATGGTAATTTGTAGTGGTGATGTTGTGCCAAAAACCATAGAAAATTCCAAATATGGTATTTTGCTGTATGGTACTTCTGTATTGGTATTTTGTCTCAAAAAACCAAGAAATCATTGGTATTTTGGCTGTATGGTACTTCTGTATGGTATTGTGCCGAAGTAGAATCATGGTATGGCTGATGTACTGATGGTGTCCAAAAAAACCATAGGAAATCCTATGTATTTTCTAGTATTTAAACTAGGGACCTGTTCGATGTACTTCTTATGAATATTGGTGAATTTGTGCCAAAAACATAAAGAATCTCTATGGTATTTTGGCGTTGTAATCTATGGTACTTTGTATGGTATTTGTGCCAAAAAAACACTAGGCAAAATCGCTATGTATTTGGCTGTAGTGTATACTTTGTGGTATTTTGTGTGTATCTTGTGCCAAAAAACCATAGGAAAATCCTTGGTATTTTGGTGCTGTATGGACTGTTTTATGGTATTTTGTGTGTATTGTGCCAAAAAAACCATAGGAAAATCCTGTGGATTTGTATGATGACCGTTTGTGTGGTACCCTACGATATTTTTTGTAGGGCGATGGCCCCTATTTGAAGAAAGTATAGCGATCTCGAAGTTTTTTTCCCTTGACGGAAAATCACACGTAGTCTTTTGAAGATTCCACAATAGCTTATTACAACAAAACCATGCATCAATTTCTTAATTTCTAGATTGCAACTCGTAACAATTTTCTAACTGTCCTATGCAGTCATCCAGCAGACTGTATCATCAGGCAAAAAGGAATAGCGAGAATGATGTTATGAGTGTATTAGATATCATTATATAAATCAAAAACCAACACGGGGACAAGAACGAACCCTGAAGGTACAACCATACTAATAGAAGCGTGTTTTGATCTACATCTACCTATTTCAATAATTGTGTTCTGTTACACAAATACTTCCGGAACGCAAGTGATATGCTAATCCACGAAGCCATAATGTTCCAGTTTGATTTAAAAGGATACATGGTCAAGGTGTCAATATGCCTTGACAGATCTACAAAAAATACCAAAGGCAATATTTGTTTCGCATCATAGCTTTTATGATATTACTCAATAAGTAAAACACCCTTGTGTGGAGAATGCTACGAATCCGCACTGCTGAGGAATCAATATATGTCTTTTTAGATGAAATCCATTTAAGCGTTTATATTATTCTCAGAACCTTTGAGAAATATGGTAACAATGCTATCGGCCTATAAATTTAGCGACCGTTATTACGATCAGATTTTTATACACTGGCCCACTTTAGCTACTTTAGTTATCTGGACAGTCCCCTGAACCAAAGACATAGTTAAATGATTTTACATAGGGGTCAACAAAAAAGGTGAATGCTCTCACTTTATAACTGAGGTCGAATTCATCAGAACCACGTCGATTTAGAAGGTTGAGAGACGATACAATATTAATAACTCTTCAGCTTTGTAGCAGGATTTTAAAAACAAAGAAGCATTATCTTCACATCGTTTCATAAATATGATGAGATTGTGGTACCTGAGGAATATATTCTGTAGATATTTTTTTGGGGCAATCCAATTAAATATTTGTTAGAAACTTTCAGCCTTATCCTTGGCAGGATGAAAGAGAGTATACCTTAAAATCGCATCTTTTTGGAATAAGAAGCTATTTGACCGTCCTAGGCAAATTCATGTGATGTGAGACAGTCCTCCGAATATCACCTTAACCCCATTGAACAAATCATTGTATAATCTTTCTTGACTGACGAAGGGTACTAATCAAGACATCTATAATCAACATACTTCTTTTATGTTATCAAGCTGTTGGTCTTAAGCTTAATGTTTGCCAATTGGATTGATTTCAATAAACCCTGTGTTACCCAGGGCTTTTTACATTTTTTTGTCCTTGTTGCTACTTCAAACTAATGGGAACATACATTGTATATGTCAACGAAAACATTTTGTAAAAAATTTTTCATAGAAATGCATTAACTCCTTCCAGTAAAGGCAGAGCCTGCAATTCAATTTTTCAGCCAAGTGTGTTTGAACTTAAATCCTTATACATCATTTATTAGCCGGTTTCATGACCTTCCCATGCCTCCTTAACAGAGTTACTACAGAACCCTTTTTAACAGAAAAGTATGGGCATAAATGATCTGAGATGTCTGATAATATTATACGCAGAGCAAACTCATTTTGAATCAATTAGTGAAAATAGTGTCATAAGAGTTGCACTAGTTTCGGTTATACGGGTAGGTTTAGTAATAAAGAGAACAGTCCAAAAGAGTACATAAAGTCTATAAACCTTTCAAACACAGTTATCATATCATAATTTAATAAGTTATGTTAAATCGCCCATCAAATAGATCTCCTTGTTTTCTCTGCTCAAAACCTGTAAGTTGATGTTTTCAAAATTGTCAATAAAAGATATACTATGCATAGTTTGGTGCCCTATAGACAACACCAACAATAACTTTTTTAGTAAGGATTGTTATTTCTAATAAGACAACTTCGATACCCTGACTTGAGCAGAATGAAAATCTTCACGCAATTTAAAATCTAAATTCATCCTTTACATACAAACACGTCCCACCACCGTTCCTTTCTGCCCTGCATTATGAACAAGAGAGATAACCTGGTATCTGAAATATTTGGATATCTGTAGTATTTTTAAACCAATTTCTGAGACAGCCTATCACTGAAAAATTATGTTTTTAAGCATGCCAGTAATTGTAACAAATCATCAAAATTTTTCATAAATCCTGGCATTTAAATGCAATAAGATCAAAGTCCCCCTGCTGGTTCTGATCAAATACCCACATTCAATAAATAGTCAATCTCTTAATAATTATGTTTGACATCTTCTTCATCAATCGTATCCATGTAGTAAGGGTGAAAGACAATCAACACATACCATATCCTTCGTTATTGATAGTACTAAAAAGTGACCTTTTCAGACAAACAAACAGACATGGCATACTTCACATAAACAGGCATTCTCAAACACAAAAAACCACCACAAATAATACCACTCTAGACAACATAACAAAAAGAAAACAAGAAAAACTGCTAATTGACATATTTACAGTTAAACCAAATACAAGTGAAAAAGAGAAAGACATCAAGTCTACCTCTCCGTGAGCATATTTAAAAAATATATATGTGTGTAATACTAGTATATAGCAGAGAGAGAGAGAAGAAAAGAAGAAAGAGGGATAGAGAGAAGGGAGAAGAGAGATAGGAGAGAGAGAGAGGGGGATAGAGAGAGAGAGAGAGAGAGAGAGAGAGAGAGGGGAGGGAGTGGGGGAGAGAAATCAGAGTTAATTTTCTAGAGGAGAGAGGAGAGAGAAAGAGAGAAGGGGAGTGTTTGGAAAGTTTTAAGGGACAATGGATCGATTCAGGCACTAGTCTTTCGCAGAAAAGAATAATAAACGGCTCATTGTAGTGTAATCGTCTGAAGTAAATATAATCATCTTTTCCTCAAGCATGTGGCCAGGTAACAGGTCCAGAAGCTGAGTTTAAGCTGCACTGTGGTGTTCATGAAGTAAAGTAGGGACTCCTCCATTGTTTCTCCACTGCGCAGCGTAGAAAACGCAGTTTATCCCTTCTGATATAGCTTCCACCTCCTTCCTGTGGCTTCTTTTCATCTTCCAAGTCCATCTTTGTAAGGTCATTGAGCCCATAATATTTTCTTTTTTGAGAGCATCTCTTGCTTTTTTCAAGAATGTTCTTTATCAGTGCGTAGGAGACGGATTGACTAATGATATGGCGAGTTTACTGCCTCTTTTCCTCACTCTGTGTCCTTTCCACCTTGAGCTGCCATTGCCAAATTTTGATTTTAGCATAATCCTCAACACAATTTCACACAGCTTCTTCGTCATCTTTAGCTTCTTCAACTCCATACGACTCGAAAGTTATCTTTTCGTGAAATGCGCTGCTTTTCTGGTTCATCTCCTTCTCTGGCACCATCCTTATGAGCTACATGTCAAACGCCTCTCCATCTCTCCAAATTTTTTCTTTAGTTCTGCATTTCTTCTTTTCTAAGCGTCATGCGAAGACCCGAACTCAGAGCCTTCTCCACATTCTTACACTGATCTATCAGTGACTTCACCGCTGTCCATGATGTTTTGAAAATCACACGTTGCCTCTTTAAAGGTACTTTGCCAGCTCCATCCAGATGTGGGAGAGGGCATGCTTTAGTCAACGGCCTCTGAGGATTTCAACGCCGGCAGGGCGGCAGCATTGTTATCCATCTTCGTCAAGCACCTTATAGCTTGAGCTGGTTTTCATGATGGACATTTTTCCAGTTTCCTTTTGAATTCCAGCATCATGATGATGATGCTTATAAGTATTGATCTGATTTACAAACTGCTGCAATAGTTTAACTTGTAATAAGTTTGAAATTGAAATATCTAGGGCGGTGAATAACAAATCTTGAGGAGAGGTCTACAATACGTGCACTAGTGCTGCTCCATTGTGCCCGAGATGCAACTGAACTAATTAGTCCACGCCTCATCTCTTCACGTCTCGATTTCTGGCAACTCTCTTTCCCAGCCTTTACAAAACTACAGCTACCAAACTTCAACGCCTTCAGAACTCTGCAGCTGATTGGTCACTCTACCAGGAAAGTCTTGCACAGTAACCCCTGTTCTTCAGTCTCTTCAACTGGTTACCAATCGAAAGCGCATCACCTTCAACTGTTGTTCTGGTTTCCACGCAGTCCATGGTTCATCTCCAAAGTACATAGCGAAAACTCGAAATCCAGGAATACCAACCTCTCGTCAGACTTCGGATCTTCAGACTCTTGACACTCATGTACCCAGATCCCGGCACTCTGTGGGGTGACCACAGCTTCTCACATGCAGGACCATCCCTCTGGAACAGCCTCCTCTTCTTCTCCGCCAGCTTCTTCTGTCAGATCAATTTAAATTGTTACTCTAAACTTATCTTTTCAACAATGTACTTCCTCCTCTGATGATGGAAAATGTAGCATGTAGACATTATACTTTTCATACGTTGTAACATTAGTTGTCTTAGTTTAGTTAGTTAATTAGTTGAATATTGATCTGTATAGCCTATTTTTGTGCAAAACTAATGAATTTATATTTATCAATTGATTAAACATTAGTTCCTATATACATTCGACTATCTCATATTTGTTGTATTTTATTCCTTAGCCTGATGCTAATACATCTTGTATCTCATTAGCATGTTACTTATATTTCTATGAATCATGATTTCCATGTATTTTGTAATCTTTATAAATATGTGTATTCATGTATGTACCAGCGCATGAGGCGTCACACCTGACGGAAACTTGAGCGCTTTACTAGAAGGCCACCATTATTATTATTATTATTTATTATAAGTCAGTTTAAAAGAGAATATTGCCACAATTTGCGAGACCCGACTTAAGACCATATCTATAATAACATTGAATTCGACGCAGATATTTCCAGTTAAAATGAAGAAAAATAATTTTATATTATGTAGTTAAAAAGAGACTACGATTGCTTTGCTTAACTTTGCCTTTTTTATGTCCTGGTAAAGAGTAATTAACATCTTGCGCAAAGGCAGAAGCCAATTTTTCCGGAAAGTGTTTTAAAAATGTCAAGCAATTTTCTGGGTTAGTTGTCTTTTTGCTTTCGCGTTCAAGAGTTTAAAGAAAATTTTAAATATTCCAAAAGTGAGCCCCTACCAGTACCTAAGAGACAAATAGAATTTTGTTTTCTTTTCCAAAAACCCTTGCACGCGTTGCGGGTTTGTCAGGACGGTGTTTATAAACTAGTGGGATCTGTTAATCGGCAATACAATATTGATTAAATATTTAAACCCAACATAAATAGATTACAAATAACCAAATAAGGGGAAAAGGCAAGAAGAAAGGAAGTATGTGTGGTATCATAATCTTTCACGTCCATCTCAAGTAGACTAAAAATTCGAAAATACACCATTTTTGAGATTCCCAAAATTATCCTTCAGATTAAAAATAAAAAGCGCGTAAGGATGAGATAGAAAAAAATATCATGTAAGAACAAAAACACCACCACAAATATTGAAACGGATCCTATATTAACGATAAATCCTTCACCTAAGAGAAAAAGAAATCAACGAAAAAAACATTCATTTATACTATAGGCCGTATAATGGAATGACAATCGACTTATAACCTGATTCAACTAATTGTTGTATCTCACTTCCGTGGATGACGTCCTGCGTCTCGAACACTCAGAATCGTCTCCATACTTTTTTTTTTTCCGTCACTGAAAACGTCTCCGATACTTTGAGATGTCCGTCCGACAAGTTCATAATCGTTCAAACCCGTCTAAAGTAGTCGCCAATTCTTCCTCCCGTGTCTCAAAACCCTTCTCAAGTAGTCCAAATCCGTCTCAAATCCGTGCTCAAAGTAGTCGCCCAATTGCGTCTCAAACCCTTCTCAAAGTAGTTTCTTCCATATTCCGTCTCAATTACCCTCTCAAAGTAGTTCTCTTCTAATTCGTCTTAAACCTCTTCTTCATAAGTAGTCCCAATTTCCGGTCTAAATTCCTTCCTCAAAGTAGTCTTCCTAATTCCGTCTCAAACTTCTTTCCAAGTATCAATTCTCGTTCTCAAACCTCTTCCATAAGTATTGTTCCCTAATCTCGTCTCATAATCCCTCCCAAGTAGGCCTCAATTTCCGTCTCAAACCTTCTCAAGTATTTTCCCATATTCCGGTCTCAAACCCTTCATCAAAGTGAGTCCCAATTCCGTCTCAACACCTTCTCAAAGTTAGTCCAATTTCGCGTCTCAAACCCTTCTCAAAGTAGTTCCCAATTCGTCCAAACCTTACTCAAGTAGTCCCAAATCCGTCTCCAAACCTCGTCTCAAACCGTCCATAATTCCGTCCAAATCCGTCCCATGGTAAGTGAGAACCACCATTAGGTTCAGTTTTCCTTAAGTTATTGGGGTTATAAAGGGGTTCTCGCATTATACAACTGGTCCCTTCAGTCCGAGTCGGTTCATGTTGGCCAGTGACTGTCATGACCGTTCTAGACCACAATATACAGTGTGTTCTGAAAAAAAAGGTAACCGAAGTTCAAAGGTCAGTCATGTCCAAAAAGTGTAGGTGTTTATTCTTGTGATTCGTTTACAAAAATACTAAGTACTCATCAGCTTTAATTTTGAGACATTGGCTTATGTCCAAAGGGTCATCAGAGTTAGGTCCTTTGAAGGTGTAAGGTACAAAACCCATTTTTCAAGTTTTCGTTGTGTAGGGTAAGCGAACCCAACTTTTTTTATAAGTTTTCATTTCATCGTTTTGGTGGTTTTTTTCACATGACGTTTCAATGAAATATTAATCTCATTTGCCAAAAGGACCTATTTCACTGGCAATAAGATGGGTTCGCATTAGGGTACATGCAGGTAAATGGGCCCCTAAGCTCATTGCCTAATTTCATAAAATACAAAATGACACACAGTCTAATCTTTGTTATATGATCAGATAACTGATGCACTATACTTTTTATTGTAAGGAAAACAATTATCACCAAACCCTCCGCTGTCCTGAAATATTCAAATGTTGACGTCCATATGGAAGTGCCCATTATTACGCTGCAATGTGGCAGGTAATATGGGCAACATGTTGTTTAAGTTGTATTTTTAAAAATCTACAAGATGCCTCTAACTCATGTTCGGAATTGCTTATAATGTTGGAAGATCATTAACTTTAAGATATCGATTTGAAATCATAAAGACCCTCAGTAATCTTTGACTATACATATCTATTGTTTTTGTATTTTGTATATATTCTTTTTTAATACTATTTAAATATTATTTTCATTATACAAATTAATATAGGACTACAATAAGTATTTTATTATATTATATACTGTGAATATACCCAAAAAATCGTAGCAAAGAGATTGATGCAAAAATCCCTACTAACGTACCAGAATATTTCCGCCATTTCGGACGGCCCGTAATTACCTGCAGCTAATGTTGCTATGTCAGGTAAGCATTCAATGCCATATCGCACCCTCACTACACAAATTGACCTGTTGCGCGCTAAGTATGATGAAAATGAAAACTATAAGCTTACTAAATATAATCAAATTTTGAGGTTACCCCCTCAACACTCTTTCCACCTTCAACATTCTGTGAAAATCAAATTTACATCAGGGTGAAAAATGCCGTAAGTTTTACGACTACGCGTTGTTGGTTTTCATCCGCAATTTTCTCAGAGAAATTTCGGCCATCA
>CALNVZ010003425.1:41052416-41066646 GCA_940671915.1 Paracentrotus lividus | reverse complement strand
GTGCATATTAAAATTAAGTCAGATTAAACATCCTGAGATCAGATTCACGTGTATAATTTACGTACCACTGCAACTTTTCACAGACCGCGCACGAATTAACTTTACATAGTGTTTCTATTCTGTTAGTCGGCTAGTCGGTCGTGATTAACGATAACATAGCTAACGATAACAACTAAGCGATCCCCTGTTAAGAGAATAGAACACTCCAACAATTATCGATAGATCGATGCTTTATTATTATGCATACTGCTCCAGGAGCACATGCTCCTGGAGCATAATTTAGGGCAAAAATCTCATGAAAGCTGGGAGCAACCCCTCGATTTTGCACACGTGATCTCGAAATTTAAACGCTTGCCAGTCGTTTCTAGTAAATGACAGTTTTACACACTCCTTTTCCTGTACTAACAGTATGCAGGGGTTTGGGATTGAGCTATTTTGAAAATAAAACCGTTCATAATGCTAACGTTCTAGATTAGGTCCTCCGTCTTCCAGCAAAAACACGCGAATGTGTCGTACGGGACATGTCCCGTACGCCACACAATATATATATATTGCATTTCATTGCGGTGTTTGGATTACTACGAAGTCCACAAACTCAATTCTCACATGAGTCTTAAGATATGGACTGTATATCAAGTGATCTGGATTCTTGCCATTTATTTATTTTATATAATTTATATTATTCTTTTATTTTCAATTATCTATATCAGCTTATGGGAGGGGGGGGGGGGGGGGGGAGGTTATAGGCAAATTGTTACACTTCTATTTGGCTCATTTATGAAGAAATGAAAAGAAATAACCCACCAAAACCATGTATTAGTACAGATTTTATATATCAAGGAATCAATTTGGACGACAAGTTAGCCTTTTTTTGGCAAAACAAAACATCTCAAAGAATCGAAAGTCTGTTGCCTTTTACACTTTGTATGTTTATTGGTGAAATATGTCTCTGGGGGATGCATGGATTAAAATTTTAAATGAAGTTTTAGTTTTCTGGTACTAATGTCATGAATATATAATTAGCTTTAAAAAAAAACAAAAAAACAGTAAAATACAAAAGAAAAAATTCATCCAAAAAAAAAAAAGAAGATTTTTTTTGACATTAAAATCCATACATTCCCCAGACATATGTTTAGAGAACATCTGTGCAAAACAAAATGTAGTTATTTGTGTGTAAGGTATTCAGTAGATCTTGTTTTAGGCAAAAGGGGCTAATATGCATAAATTGCAGAAAACATGTGACAAGAAATGATAATACCAATTACAATAATGTTGTTGGTATTATCATTACTTGTCACTTGCCATTCCCACTTTTCAAGTTTGGGTATGCACCCCCTTCTCTTTATTTCCCCTTCATTTAATTCCATTTCATGTTTAGCGCCCCTTAAAGTGCCCCAGGGGGCACCTGCCTCTCCCCCTCAGATACGCCAATGATTGCCCTGCATGCCTTGTTAAGGATACAAAAGAGAAATTTGGGGTAATGCTTCGTTTTTGATTAACATAAAGTCCAATGTTACACAGGCTGGCCCGTATGACACATCAGTAGTGTCCCGTACGACACATTATATTATTACCCACGCCGATGAAATCGGCAGGGTATTGTAAAGGGTTCCGTATGTTTGTTTGTTTGTTTGTTTGTGTACAAGATAACTAGAGAACGCATGACGAACGCAGTCCAGGGACGTAAGAGGAGACCCTGGTGTGACAAACACCTCAATCAGATATCTATCTAAAAAACATCTGTTCCTTGACCTCGGTCCAAACAGTGGTCACCCAAGGTCACAGCTGGGGGCCAACATTGTTTACATTAAACGATCAAGATGTCTGTATCGATACATTTTTATTAGTTTTTTATACTTTCCTTATTCCGAGGTCGATTTTCTTCGTTTGAAATTGAAAACGAATTAATATTTGATTTCTAAATATAATATGCCTGTGAAAACTTGAAATATATCAATACAATCATTTTATTTTGAAGGGCCTACTCATAGGCAGAGCTACTATTATGTAACATCCCAGCTGTTGTTTATCATTTACCCCTGGCTCAACGCTCAAGCTGGCCTGTGGAGTTGTAAAGTTTGATAACAGGGATTATCTGGCGATGCAGGGCCGATAGTGCTTGGAAATAGTTTCAAACGAGGATTTTTTATAAGGGGGTCTGGTACCTGAATTTGGACTGAAAAGTCAGGTAGGCTTGCAAACGATGAGTTGACGTAAGGGGGTGAACGGATTTGCACCAAATTTTCAGGGATTGTTTGGATAGTGAAAGGAAAGAAGCGATTAGATTTAGGTGATGATTGGCTTTGCAGATTTCAGATTCTTTGTAGATTTCAGTTTTGACCCCATAGTATAGTATTGCAACTATACTCTGTAGCCGGGGTAGAATCAATTCGAGAGAACAGCCACCTCTCATGCACAGCGGACGACAGCGCGCAGTGCCATGAGCCATTTCACCTCCCTGCGAAAGTTTGTCATGCACAGAACTCGCATGCACGGAAGCATCACGCGGTGAGGATCGACAAGATTTTGCCGTGGCCCAAGCCTGCACTCGCAATCTATGTATGTCGTGTACGAGAAACCATCCATACGACGAATGCAAGGTAATGAATCTTTGTACATCGACGCTCTTTGTGTACATATATCGAACTTGCAATCACACGTGCATTCAGGTAAAATCGAAATCATCACCACACGCGCCTAAAAGGGACTTTATAACTACGATAGACATGCAAAAACCATTGCAAAGTCATGTTCAACAACTATCTATGCAAAAAGAGTCACCGGGTATCAATATTCGTGTTTAATCATGAAAAAAGATAAAAATTTACGTAAATTCGGCTTTCCTACATAGAGTCTACATAATGCATTGTGAAATGGGTGAGCGAATTACTGCATCAGCTCAGCTGAGTGCGAGCCGAGCGACGCTACATCATTACCCACACGCCGATGAAATCGGCAGGGTATTGTAAAGGGTTCCGTATGTTTGTTTGTTCGTGTACAAGATAACTAGAGAACAGGTGAACGGATTTGCACCAAATTTTCAGGGATTGTTTGGATAGTGAAAGGAAAGAATCGATTAGATTTAGGTGATGATTGGTTGATCCCTGCAGATTCTTTGTAGATTTCAGTTTTGACCCCATAGTATAGTATTACAACTACTCTGTAGCGCCACCAAGGCGTGGGTCTGCCGCCTTTGACGGCCCCTCTAGTTCATGATATATTGACAAAACTATTGACGAATAGTGCTTTCTAACAAGATAAATGCCTTTTAGTTTAATAGGATAATCATTATTATCAGACAAACTGGTTGATTTAAGTAATCAAGACAAAAATTAAGAAAGTATAGTCCTCATTCACAGATGTCCCGTACGACACATTTTGCATGTCCCGTACGCCACAATGTTCTTTAAAATTATAGTTTGCTTTATTTATTCGTTAATGCTTATTTTGCAAAAATATTTTTATATATCTGTTCTTTGGTAACTGAAGATCAAATTAAGTTCAGTTTTGATTTAAATTTCCTGTGCAACTCACAGACTTATGAACACAAACTTAAGGTCCCAGACCGGACCGAGAAATGAAAACCCAAATTACATATAAAACGAAAGCTAATAATTTTTTATAATACAACAATACCCAATTTTACCGTTTTTATTGTCCATCTAGAGAGTATTTCATTAAAAAGGTGATCGAACCCCGACCAGGCCATCCCTCCCAAATACTCGAAAAAGTACCCCTATTTTATTGGCGCGGCTGATGACGTCAAAAAATGTTAACGGAATGCTACATGCTAAATGTTGAATGAACAATAGAATTCTAGCACACATGGGGTCTATTGTTCTGACATGGCAATACAAACGTGGTTTCTAAAGGCTAAACCCAATCATGCCTGGCCATAGCATTCCCTTAACATTCTTTGACGTCATCAACCGCAACTTTAAAATACATGTAGGGGTAACTTTTCGAGTAGTTGGGAGGGATGGCCTGGTTGAGGTTCGATCACCTTTTTATGAATACTGTTATGAAATTTTAATTTATTTTTATGGTATTTATGTTATAGGCCTACTTAGCTTTCAATCGATGCAAGGTTGTATTTACTCCGTCCGCGGTCTTTAAGGCTTCCAAAAAAGTCACTTTTTCTGCGTCCCGTACGACACATTACTATTTTCAACCTCTAGTTTACAGGATATGTATTCAAGTCAAATCCAGTCTTGGTTCTTTTACCATTCTGGTAGTACTTAAGAATGACCATCAGTTACTGGAATATTTTTTGTTTTTTATTGTCGAAAAGCTGTCAAATGTTCTCTAAATGTCCCTAACGACACGTATGGAATCGCCCTACACATTATTACCTAAGCGGTGTTTAGGCCTATATAGTACTCTGGAGCATTTACAATTTAAATCTATGGGGTTTACTTTAAACGCTCAATCTGGTAATCTTTTGGTCTTAGATGATGGATGAAATTTAATACAATTGCTTAGATAATCAGCTGATACAAATACAGCAATAATGATGAAATAGGGTTGTTTACATTCAACTTTTTGTGAATATGCCTTTGTGATTAAAAAGAGGGAGTTATGATATCCCGTGGGCGAATTTCGCCTTTATAAAAACTTTATTTTCTGAAATCCATTAAAAGACTCCGTTATAGAACCGTCATCATTACGGAGCTTTCTAAAGGCCCGGTCTCACCGCCCGAACTTTGCTGGAGCGTTCCTGGAGCGGTGAAAAAAATTCATCACCGCTCGTTACCGTTCACCACCGTTTAACAGAAGTTGGTCCTCGCTAAGATAACGCCGTATACACTCGACCACCGCTGATGGTCCCTCCTACCGCTCCGAAAGTTTTGAGCTGCACAAAATATTGCGAGCGGTGAGGAGCGGGCAATTTTCCGCTGTGGCAAAGTTCACCACCGCTCAAACAACGCTCAGTCAAAGTTTGGCACCGCTAGACGCAAGTTCGTGGACGCTTGGGTCCGCTAGGCCAACACAGAAATCTTGAACGCTGGACCACCGCTGCTTCGCCAGCTTTGCCCGGGCGGTGATTAAACGTTGCACAAACTTTGGTGGAGCGGTTGTAAGCGTTTTACGAGCGGACACGGGATTGCTGGAACGGTGCCTGGCGTTGAAGCAGCGATCCATTGCGGTGATGAACTTTGGTTTGGCGTTGGTATAGAGGTGTCGGAGCTAAACCAACGCTCGCTAGCGATAGCTACCGCTCGCTACCGTTAAACCAACGCTAAAGCAACTTCGGTTTTAGCGGTGCACCGCGAAGGCAACGCCCGAGTTTTTGATTGTTTTTCCCATTTTGTGCGCGGTGACGAGCGTTGTCGAAATTCGACCCCCTCTCCCTACCGTTCAAGGAACGCTCCAACAAAGTTCGGGCGGTGAGACCGGGCCGAACGTCAGCTACAACGAGTTAACTGGAGCGTATCGTATGGGACGCCACGACGGACATAATGCCAGTTCGCACGTACTTGCAAAGAGTTCACGCGTGCTCATAATTATAGCATACGTCAACTAATTGACCGATCAGAGCGCGCAATTTGTACAGTTTGCACGCGTATGCAACTTGCATACGTCAACTGCAAGACAGTATTAATCGAGGTCGTGCAGACCTCTGTTCGTTCCCTGGCAGAAGCGCTTTCGAATTTTTGACGACGGTAATTTCGATAGTCACGTGACAAAGATGTTTGGACCGGGTGACAATTATTTGAATTATGTCTATGTGATTGTATAGTATCTTATGTATTTTATTTTTTGTTCCTTATGTTCTTCTTTGTTTATCCTTCTTTCCCTTTCTCTTCCATAATTTTTTATGTATTTCTTTGTTTTTAATCCTGCTTTCACTTTCTCTTTCATCATTTCTTATGTATTTCTTAGTTTTTTCCCCTTCTTTCATCTTCTCTTTCATCATTTTTTATGTATTTCTTTGGTTTATTTTTTCTTCTTTCATCTTCTCTTCCATCGTTTCTTATGTATTTCTTTGTTTTTAATCCTTCTTTCCCTTCTCTTTCATCATTTTTCATGTATTTCTTTGTTTTTTCTTCTTTCATCTTCTCTTCCATCATTTTTTATGTATTTCTCTGTTTTCCTTCTTTCATCTTCTCTTCCATCATTTCTTATGTATTTCTTTTTTTTTTCTTCTTTCATCTTCTCTTCCATCATTTATTATGTACTACTTTGTTTTTAACCTTTCTTTCATCTTATTTTCCATCATTTCTTATTTATTTCTATTTTTTTTTCCTCCTTCAACTTCTCTTCCATCATTTCTTATGTATTTCTTTGTTTTTAATCCTTCTTTCACTTTCTCTATCATCATTTCTTATGTATTTCTTTGTTTTTAATCCCTCTTTCACTTTCTCTTTCACTATTTCTTATGTATTTTTTTTTCATCTTCCCTTCCATCATTTCGTATGTATTTTTTTTTTTGTTTTTCACCTTCGTTTACCGTTTTTTCCATCTTTTCTTATGTATTTCTTTCTTTTTATATTACTTTCACTTTCTCTTCCATCATTTCTAGTGTATTTCTTTGTTTCTATTTTTCTTTCATCTTGTCTTCCATCATTTCTAATGTATTCTGTTGTTTTTCAATAGAAGAAATTTCACTCACGTTGTCGTTGTCGCGACGCGACGACGTGGAATCGGGGAAATCTCCCCCAACTCCCATCCTGAGATTTAGAAGACGACCCGAGTGTAAGAATTTGAGCATGCGCAGTGGCAATATGACGTCACCTCGTACTAGCTTGACGTTCGGTCTGGCGTTAAGGGCCTGTCCCACAGAAGGCGATCGTTGTGGCGAAAATCTACGAACTACTTTTTAGTACCCATCGCCACCATGCGCAGGTCCAACCGCTTATGAGATCGTGAATTATCGCGTCTGTCGCCAACAAATATGTAGCAAAATTTTGTTCGCCGCTGGTTTCTCAACAGGTTAAACAATAGCCGGCGTCAGTTTGGTTGCCGTCATTGAACCGTAGCCTGTCTTCTCTTGTCGCGACAAGGTGCTATCGTAGATTGACGCCAGATAGAACTTGTTTAGCACAGCGGAACGGCGGCCAGTTGTAGGTTGTGGCGCTCCAGCGTACGTTGTACGCATCGCTAAACCTAACGGCCAGTAAAATTTAAGCTGCTACGACCTTTGTCGCCACCAACATTCACCAAAATCAGGATCGGCCTCCCTCTCAGATACTGTACAGTCGCCGCTAAATTTTGAAATTTTCAAAAATCACTCACGACCCAAATTATGATGCGCGACTGAGAGGACTATCACGAACCTAGAGGCGACAGGCCGCCATCAGGTAGAAAACACTCGATCGCCTGTGTCAGTCGCAAGGATCGCCACAGTGCGCAAGTTCATATTTGGGTTAATTTTAAGCTGCGACAAGAGAAGTCGAGCCGCGAGATGCGCGAAGGTCGAGGCTATTGTATTATCGAATACCAGCTATGGTTAGTCTATTGTTTGCGCGGAAGCAAGTCGTTGTCGGAGCCTATCATAGACAGAGTCGTAGATACGTATATGATCTTTGGACACCTACGATTCTGACACGATTGTAACAGGTTTTAACATGCATAGGTTGCCCTTTAGGCCTGTCTCACAGAAGGCGATCGTTGTGGCGACAACCTGTGCATGTTAGAACCTGCCAGAATCGTGTCAGAATCGTAGGTGAACGAAGATCATCTACGTATCTACGACTCTGTCCACGATAGGGTACGACAACGACTTGCTTCCACGCAAATAATAGGCTAACAATAGTTGGTATCCGATAATACAATAGCCTCGACCTTCGCGCATCTCGCGGCTCGACTTCCCTTGTCGCAGCTTAAAATCAACCAAAATATGAACTTGCGCACTGTGCCGAACCTTTCGACTGACACAGGCGATCGAGTGTTTTCTACCTGATGGCGGCCTGTCGCCTTTAGGTTCGTGATAGTCCTCTCCGTCGCGCATCATGATTTGGGTCGTGAGATTTTTTTGAAAATTTCAAAAATCAGCGGCGACTGTACAGTATCTGAATGGGAGGCCGATCATGATTTTGGTGAATGCAGGTGGCGACAAAGGTCGTAGCGGCTTAAATTTCACTGGCTGTTAGGTTCAGCGATGCGTGCAACGTACGCTTGAGCGTGACAACCTACAACTGGCCGCCGTTCCGCTGTGCTAAGCAAGTTCTATCTAGCGACAATCTACGATGGCACCTTGTCGCGACAAGGGAAGACATGCTACGGTCATTGACGTCAACCAAACTTTGTAGGCACTTTGTAGTATTAAAAGCGCTATTTTAACCAATAACACAATTATGTAGTTATTTTTTTTTTCCATTTCTTTCTTGAAAACTGTGGGGGGGGGATGTTTGTACTGGGCATCCCCCTCCCTCACTAATCTGGGGGGGGGGATGTATCCCCACCCCCCCCCGGGATTTACGCCAGTGGTAGACATCCATCCATCCTTTCCCTCGATCTAATAAAAACACTTTGCATTTAGAGAGATGCAGTAAACATTTGAATGATATTCAATCATATTTATTCGATTTAGCTTATTTTGCCAACATAATTATAAACACTTAGGTCAGTCTGGTATTCTTCAAATTGCAAGCTATTGCTTGCTTTACCTTCAAGATATCAATGATTTCATACTCAAAATTTATAAACCAACACCGGATGGTTATAAAACCATGTGCTTTTCCACAACCCATTTCCTGTTTGTAAAGTCCTCTCGTCTCTAGCGGCCTGGTGAGCTATAGCAGAGGGTACTGGCGTTTTCTACTTTATGCATGGCATTGTTTGTTACACTGTTTTAAGGTAGTAAATGGACTTCCATTTGATCTGAAACTTTCAGTAGTTTTGTTTTTACTGTTGGAACAATATTAATTTTATTAATCTTGAATAATATTACTCTTGTTTTTGAAAGCTACTAAATCCCTTTAAGCTCGTACCATGTTTTATTCTCTTTGTTAACATATTCGTTTGTTCAATCATTTCGTTTGAAGGATTTTCGTCAATGGATTTACTTAATTAGATATATTCTTTTTTTCAGAAATTTATAATAAGATTATTTTTTCTTGGAACAATAGCATATTTGACTGTAAACTTTTTCATTTTTATTTTGCATATTTCCCACTTATTTTGACAACTGGCATCTTTGTACTCTAGATTTTACTGCATTTATGACATGTAACATATCACTTTTATATGCAGTATCTTTTAAAAGGTTGTTATTAAATTTCCAGCATCCCTTCCTCTCTTTTCATTAATCAGCTTTAACTTGAAAATATGGCGTTATGATCACATTTCAGATGGTCTAATGTCTGTGGAAGGACATACTGACTCAAGTCGAAAGATATCAACCAATAATCTAATCGAGAAAACAATCCTTGTATAACTTGTCCTATGTATACTGTCTCACTTTGGATGGAATTTGCTCAAATTCAATTAAGCTATAATTAGGGATGTCCATAAATTTTAAGTTATTTTTAAGTTGGTTTTTTGCTAGGTTTATTTGATAGAGCATTTTAATAGAAACATTTTTGGTACTTGAATTAATCAACAATTGGATGTTCCGTTTCAAAGATATGACCAAAGAGTGTTCTCAAATTACCAATGAGCTGCTAGAACACTTTTAACATAGTTCAGACAAGCGAGAAAATGCAATAAAGCTCAAGTTTCTGGTTCTTTTGTCTTTTGATTTATTAAACCAAATCATACCAAACATTTTCTATGTGTGTATCAACATGAATGAGATTATACGTAACACAATTGAGGTAGATTATACAAAGATACAGTTTATGGCAGTACAAAAACTGATGGTTTGACATGTATGTTACCGTATGTGATTCAATATGACCACCGTAGGTGGAAAAATACTCCATAGGGCATGTTTCAATTAGAAACACCCTAGACAATGGGCTATTTCATTGGTGGTGTGGCTCAGAGCTGAGTGTTAGACAGGGTAGAGTAATTTTAAACTTAAATGGCCAGTGGTAAACACATTGTTCTTTGTTTTTCGCCCCAATACATTTTTGTTCAAAAATAGTGAATTTTTTTATAAATATCCACTTCTCCTTATCTGAATCTATTCCAATCATGAGTAAATTCCAGTCATAACACACATCACACAGAAGCATCACTTTGAACACGCTGTGAATTTTTTTTATATCAATTTTTCCAACAGGAAGAAGTTGATCTTCTGCTGAGGTATTTTCTAAGGAAGAAACTGACAATTTAGGATAAAAATGATTGATATTTACCAACTGGCCAAACGACATTTCGAAAGCTGTTTTTTATGAAATTTTGCTGTTTTCTCTGCCCTGTGTATTATTGAGTAGGGAGTGCATGGGTTATTTGTTTGCATTGTAAATGCATGGGTGACTACATCCATACAGTGAAGTGGAAACCGTTCTAGTGGCTTTTTGCTTTTGTATGGCCATCCCTACTATAATGTCTTTTTAGTTGTTGGAAAAATTTGTTGGAACCATAGGCATATGCTATTCCTTGAGTATCTATTGTTTTATTTTGTTCAAAATTCCAATCACCACCTAATTTTTTTTTTCATTTACATTGACAAAACTTTTAATCCAAATCATGAGTGTTTTGTAAAAAAAAAATCCTTTAGTACTCTCTTTGTTGGAGCATAAACGTTTACACCAATGTAATGTTCTCTCTGACATGAAAATGCTAAGGCCATAATTCTACCCTCTCCTTTATTTTGGCAACTTATATCTTCAATGCATAGTTTGTTTCTTATTAAAATAGCAACTACTTTGGAATGATTTGTTCCGCGGTTAAAATAAGTCTCTTGTAAGAAGATAATGTCACTTTTCTGCTGTTGAAACCATAAGAAAACTTTGTCTCGTCTGGTTTTGTCTCTTAGACCTCTTAAATTCAAGGAAATGAAATGTATATAAGAGTTGCCTGTTTAAACACAAGGCAAATTCCAAGTTTACGGTTTACTAACACTTTCTATCACTCACTTCTTTTTACTTGATCCTTTCCGTTTCCTCTTCGCGTTGGGTTGTCGTTTCGATGAGGATTTATATTGAGGCTGAGCGACTGTGGAATTTCCGCTGTGGTAGTCGTCGTCGTCGAAGTCGCTACTACTCATCACTACGCTTTGTTTCTTGGATCGAATTCTCTCTGGGAGCGCCTTCCTAACGTCCGCTGCTCCATCGGAAAAAGATGTAGTAGGCAAATCTTTGCGATGAAGAAAATACAGATGTGACGATGCACCCCTTGCTGATTGACATCAAAAGATATAACAAAAGATATAACAAAAGTCCACGGACAAAGAATGTCATATTTACAATTAAAACAGACATATAAATACATACGATGTGCTACAATAATTATATAGTTCAATCAGAAAAAAAAGAAGATAAATTACAAAGGTAAAATCTCTATGCATAGGCTTCGGAAGATTTTCAGGATTGGGGGGGGGGGGGGTTTCAGCACCAACTATTTCGGGATGTTTTTTTATTACCCCCCTACCCCCCCCCCCCGACGCTGACAGAGTTTTTGAAAATGACTAGGTCTTCTTTTCATCTTTTTTATTTATTTTTTTTTTAAAGAAAAAAAGAACAAAAACTAGTAGATCTATCTAGGCCTAATCAAGCTAAGCTGATTATGATCTAAAATTCTATGAATACCTTCTTGTATGCTTTATTATTTTCCTTATGAATAATGATATGCGAGCGCGAAGCGCGAGCTAGGAAAAAAATCGTAAGGGGAGCCGAAATTTTTTGATAATTCAACCTGAAAACTATGCATTTAAGGCGTGTTTGCTATGCTCATAAAGAAGATGCTTTTGATATAAAACAATGCGAGCGCGAGCCGATTTTTTTTGATATATCAACCTGAAAATAGTGCATTTTTGGTGCTATGTTCATGAAGATGATACTCACTTAATTAAACAATGCGAGCGCGAAGCGCGAGCCGATTTTTTGAATATATATATCAACCTGAAAACAGTGCATTTTAAGCGGTTTTTGTGCTACCCTAATGAAAAAGATATCTCATTAAACAATGCGAGCGCGAAGCGCGAGCCGAAAATTTTTGATATATCTTCCTGAAAATAGTGCATTTTTAAGCATTGTTGATGCTATGTTCATAAAGAAAATTCTCATCTTATTAAACAATGCGAGCGCGAAGCGCGAGCCGAATTTTTAAAATATATATCACCCTGAAAACTGCATTTTAAGCGTTTATTTTGGTGCATCCCTAATGAAAAAGATACTTATCTCCTTAAACAATGCGAGCGCGAAGCGCGAGCCCAAAATTTTGTTAATATATCAACATGAAAATAGTGCATTTTTGGTGCTGTGCTCATAAAGAAGATACTTCCTTAATTAATCAATGCGAGCTCGAAGCGCGAGCCGATTTTTTTTTATATCAACCTGAAAGCAGTGCATTTTTAGCGTTTTTTTTGTGCTATGCTAATCAGCTAATGAAAAAGATACTTATGATAAAGTCATTAAACATTTCGAGCGCGAAGCACTTTTTTTAATCCTCATATGAACATGATTTAATCAGGTAATGTGAGGCGAACAGCGATCGAAAAACTTTTGATATGGTTACCGGCATTATTTTCTTCTTTATTTTGTCCTACTGTTTTCACTTTTAATCTTCCTATTTCTCCTCTCCTTACTTTTCCTTCTTTTTCTCTTATTTTTCTCCTCTTTTCCCTTTTTTTTTTTATTTTTGCGCCGCCAATAGAGGGAGGCGGCCGCTTCGGCCACCTGGATCCGCCAAGAAGATAGTAGGGACCCTTTGTTCCTATATTTAGAAAAAAAGTTTAAACAGAAAGACATGCGAGCACGCAGAGTGAGCTGAAAAAAAAATTGTCAAGAGAAAAATGAAATATGAGCATTTCAAAATAAATTATGAGCAGAAGGGGGGGGGGTCAAAAATAGTGAAGCCCCCCCCCGAAACACCGGGGGCGCAATTGCTGATCCCCAATCAAGATAGTAGGGACCCCTTGTTCCTATCAAAAAAGAAATTATTATTAAAAATGTGCGAGCGCGCAGCGCGAGCCAAAAATTTTGTCAATAGAGCCCTGAAATATCAGCGTTTTATTAAAAAATATTGTGGGAAATCCAATGATATCTCAGCCTCATTAAAATTATGGGAGGGGCTTAATGATTTCTCAGGGCCCCCACCCCGCCAAAAAATAAAAAATAAAAATAATAATAAGGTTAAAAATCTTGGGGTTATATATTATCTGAATAATCAATGATTATATATCATAAAGGGAGATGAGCTTGATATCTTTATGGCACAAAATATTTGGGGGGGGTGGCTCAATGATATACTGAAGGCCACCAAAATATTTATTTTTTGGGGGGAGCGGGGGGCTGCGCCCCCCCCAAGGCCCCCGGTTCCGAAGCATTGCTATGGTAGAAATGAGATTTATAAAACAAAAATTTTCAGGTTTAATTGGTGTGACTGTAAGTATTGCCAAGTAAATTATAGCAAATCGAATGGTTGAGATTTTTGGAAATTGCCTCAGTGCTCAAAATTTTTGGTTTGTCTTACGTTTCGCATTGGGTGGTTGATCTTTCGTTGCGGTCGTTACCAGGTTGCCTGATGCTTCACTGTTGTCTGCGCCTTGCGTGTCGGGGAAGTTGCTCTTCATATGACAGGTCCCGCTACACTTTAGACACTTTAGCACGCCTTTTCAAGAAGAGACGTGGTGCCCTGTTAGACCGGGAGCAAAATCCCATAGGGGCCTTATTTAAGGAGTTCGTTCAACCCACACCACATAAAAGGTTTTCCACCATAGGGAGGTAGTATAAACCCCCTAGATCACTGCTAGGTAGGTTGTAGTCTCAAATTGTGGTATCACTTTTTTTTTCTACAGCCCCCTTTACAAAAAAGGCCGCCCTTTTTACAAAAAATATTTTTTTGAAGAAAATGAATAGAAATAATTCTCTAAACTCAATAAAATCTGTCTCATATGAAAGAGTATTAAATTTCCTGTACAACAATGCTTATTTGAATGAAAATTAAAACTAACTAAATTCTGTTTTGTAGTTAAAAACATAATTTTTTCAATAGAGGAAAAGATGGCGAAACACATTGCAACAGAAACGAAATTTTCAGAAATCAAGTATTATAGTAATCAAAATAATATATCAAAAGTGTAGAAAAATAAAAAAATGTGGAACAATGTCTAATTTGCATAAATTCAAAATGGCCGCCATTTTCCAATGTTTGAACTGCTCGGAAGACTCGGATAAAC